>NW_023612068.1:0-95637 GCF_013339725.1 Rhipicephalus microplus | reverse complement strand
AGAATACCACCTCTTTTAAGCCGATTCAACCTACTTATAGTGCAGACTGTGTGTTTCTTGGAAACCGAACGGCTTTGTCCTTATTAACAAAACTCTCTGAGGCTCAGCCCGGGAGAAAAACAAATCAGCAACAAGAACCCCGCATCACAGGCCCCATGTGTGCATGTGATGCTTGCAGGCGTCTCAGTATCACGTTTTCATCTTTTGTCAGTTTTGGGTGTGGTGGAGGGTACTTGTCGCTTCAGCCTGTAATGCTTAAGTAATGTCGAGTAGGTGTTTCGAACAACTTCTGTCTCTTCAACGACGAGTCGGATGTCCTGTGGGCAGGGGGCAGCCCGGCTAACGTGCTCGTGGGCAGTGGCGTGGGCCGATTCATTTCCCTGCAGACCATCGTGTCCTGCCACCCACAATATACAAGTGTATGGGAGTGGAGTGCTTCACCGTTTCAAAATATTGATGGCATTGGCTGAGATACGGCCCTTGGCGAAATTCCCGCAGGTGGCTTGCGAGTCGTTGAAAATCACTGCGGCATCGGTACATGTGGTGGTTGCTAGAGCGATTACCGATTCTTCTGCTGCGTCTCAATTGAGTGCGTTGACCATGACCGACGCTAATTCTCGGCCTTGAGAATCAACGACGCTGACAGCGCACGCGTTTATATGCAGATACTTGGCCGCGTCAGTGTAGCGGGCGTCCGGGTCTTGCTTGAACTTTCGTTGAATAGCGTCAGCTCTAGCCTTGCGTCTACTTTAGTAGAAATTAGGATGCACGAGAACAATAAAATCAGCATGTTGTCATCGAATTACTTTTAAGCTTATTCTCGACATTTGTGGGTATGCACGCGAAAATATTCAATCTAGCAAGTTCGGCCTTTTGTCGCTGACAAGTGGTTGTAGCAATCGCGACAGAGCTAGTTTGTCGCTGTCGTTCGATAATCGCGTGCTCGCAGTCGATCTTTTAAAAGATTTTATTGCCCATGTTGCATACAGGAGTAACTGGTCATGGGAATTTGACACCAGGATATTGAGAAACCTAGATACTGGCCACCACAATGATTGATGGTGATTCTGAAATATTTAGGTTTTGTTTCAAGGTTGCTTTTTACACATAGTGACTGAATGCTGTGCCTGGCTAACAGATACAAAAATGCTTGAGAACTGCCCTGCCTGTTGAGATTATCCAAACATGGCATTTCTAATTGCGATAGGCGAGTATACAATGCGCGTACCATTTGGAAAACTGAAAAACATTTCATTTCGCGTGACACCACGGGCCTCTAGAGAAAAGTAATCGGGCCGTGTATTTGAGACCCCTGTTTTATAGAGTTCTCATGACATATCGGGTTGCTACATTTAAGTATCGCCTTTTATTGTTTTGCAACCTCTTGTGTTGCCTGTAGCAACAAGTTGCGTGGATAAGAAAGGGGAGGGGGGAAAGTTGGACTAGAAACGGGTAGGAAGGAGACACCAAGTATGTAAGAATCTGACAAAATTAAAAAAACAACATACTAGGCCAGGTACGCGCACGTTAAGCGTCCTAGTTTTTTTTTCTATAAAAACGACTCCTAGATTATAACCAAGAATACTTAGCTGTGAAATCAAGCGCGTTTTCACGCGAGTGAAAAAGAATGCACATATTTTGGAGAAAACAACTCTTATCGATGAGACGTAGAAAAAAAAATGTCCGTTGTCAATGTATTTCTCACTCTTCAGGGAAAGGTAAAAAGACTATGCCGGTATCATTTTTTAGTTAGACAACGAAATCATTACTCTTCCACAAACTGAGTGAGCATTGTCTTAAGAACAAACTGCAATGTGGTTTTGAGGGAGAGAAACATGAAGTAATTGCTTCAGTGAATCAGCACACTTTGAAAGCCTTGAGTGCACCAACGCAAGGGTGGCGATAAAGTATGCCACCCGCATCTTCCCACGGGGAGAACTCGAGTAAATGTGTCGCAGTGGTGGGGGCATTGCGCGAATGTTGCGTATTTGCGTATGTTTTGGGAATGCTTAATTGGTATTTCATCTTTGTTTTATCCTCATTTATTGAATGAAGGAGAAGCGTTGCTTTCGACGTCAAGCGAAGTCTGATGAAAAACGCCCTTGAATTTCCCATGTGCAATCTAGTGCCCCATGTAAGGCTGGCCAGTAAATTGGTGAACAGCGTGAACAGTCGGTTTATTGCGACTGCAATTATATGAACACTGACGCCGGGATTTAGCCACTGGCGTCAGTGTCATTCAGCGTATATAGATACGTCTCTATATATATGAAAACTCATGATTGATTGATGAATGATATGTGGGGTTTAACGTCCCAAAAACCACCACATGATTATGAGAGACGCCGTAGTGGAGGGCTCCGGAAATTTCGACCACCTGGGGTTTTTTAACGTGCACCCAAATCTGAGCACACGGGCCTACAACATTTTCGCCTTATATGAAAATTCAAGAAAAAAATAATCCAGTAAACACTCCGGCGCGTAGAATCGAAGGTCCAAACTTTGAATCTAGTTCGAGGCGTTAGCCACGGAGTCATGAAGGAGCACTGATTTTAACGTTCAAACGGCAAGCTATTTATATCTACCACCTAACGCTGACGTTGGGCATTTTGGGAAAAGTATTGTGTTTTCAGAATTACCAGCGAGATGGCGCAATGAGCGCGTGTCACAAGACCATCACGACGCGGCGGCGCGCGCTCTCATCTCCTACGCGTACTTTGCCGCGTGGAGAGGGGCGAAGTACGCATGCGCTCACTTATCACGATGGGGACAATCACGCGTGCGCTCGCTCATCTCTTGATGGGGACAATCGTACGCATTCGGCTTTCACCGGAATGATTCTGTTGCAGTTACCGGGCGCACAAAGGTTGCACAGTCTCAGTTTGTGAAATAAGCATGCTTTTAAGACACAGCGAAATTGATTGATTGATATGTGGGGTTTAACCTCCCGAAACCTCCATATGATTATGAGAGACGCCGTAGTGGAGGGCTCCAGAAATTTCGACCACCTGGGGTTCTTTAACGTGTACCCAAGTCTGAGCACACGGGCCTACAACATTCCGCCTCCATCGGAAATGCAGCCGCCGCAGCCGGGATTTGATCCCGCGACCTGCGGGTCAGCAGCTGAGTACCTTAGCCACTAGACCACCGTGGCGGGGCACAGCGAAATTACAACTGAGACGCTTATTCGCATTCATTTGTACCTGTAAGTACGTTTCGGGCGTCATTTGTGAGTGAGAAACGTTGGGCACGTTTCAATTTTCTTGCCATTTTTAACGTGACCTACCAGTGTGTGGCTATCACGTTCATTGCTTTACATTTGTGGCAAATCCGTTACTTTTTAATAGCAGACGCATCGGCTTTGCGAGACGAGAGAGGGAAGTAAGATCGACAGTTGGCACGAGACACAAGAATGCGGCACGACACGCGAGCATACGAAATCGGGCTGTAGACGACACCACTGACGCCAGGTTTTCGAGAAAGTGCGACTATAAAATGCTCCCTACTAAAAAAATCCCAGTATATGCACAGACTGAATGATGATGAGTGGGGTGAAGCGTTGGTCTGTCCGTCCGTGTGTCCAGACGAGCAGACAGAGGCACGGACGCACGAACTGATGGACGGAAGCATGGACGGTCAAATTGACGCATGAACAGACCGATAGACGGAAGGAAGCATGGGCGGAAGCATGGACGGACAGAAGCATGGATGTACAGAAAGACGAATAGATGGACGCACGGATGGATGGATACATGAACGTACGGACACACGGACGCACGCAGAGACAGAAAGAAGGACGGACGCATGGATGAACTCATGGACAGATGGAGTGAAGCACGGATGGACGCATTGACTGACGGGCAGAGGCACGGTCAGACGCACGCATGGAAGGATGTATGGACAGACAATCGGACAGACGGAAGCAAGAACGGACAGACAGACAGACGGACGCACAGATAGATTACATACTGATGGGCGAACTGACGCTTCACCCCACTCATCATTATTCACTCCATGATTTGCTTTGTAAGCCACTAACGCCATCTAGTTATCTTATTCTCAATGGATGGATGGATGTATATAGCTGTACCCTTTAGATCGGGCGGTGGCTAGCGTCACCAAGGCGTAATATTTAATGAACGGAAAACTAGATTTATTTTTCCCCTTAAATAGTGAGGTTGAGGATTCGTACTTTGCAGTGAAGGGTTTAATTTTCATATGTGACGCTAGCGGAACGGCCACGAGAGCATCATGAGCGTGGCATGAATTCATGTTGTTACATGACACGCATATCATGATTTTCATGTTATAACAAGTCAAATATGTTCCTAATACATCCATGGTATGCTATACAAGGTTTGGTATCGATACCATTATCGAAACAGGCAGGAGGGGTAAAAGTCATAGGCGGATAGATAAATAGATAGATAGATAGATAGATAGATAGATAGATAGATAGATAGATAGATAGATACGCTCAAGGTCGCAGCATTTCGCTAAGAAATCATTTAAAATTGGTCCGAGACCGATTTTTTTACCATTTGCCGTTTTCCGGAGAGTGGTTTAGCCAATCAGCGACGCAGGAGCGACGTTGCTAAGGCGCATCGTCTGCTTTCGCCTCTCTGCATTGTCTGTCTCGGCCGCGGGACACATCGAGCTGCTTGCTTCTTGCTTCGCGGTTTCCTCGATATGTTGTACGTATTGTTCCCAGATTACGTTTCAGCAGTGAATAGAGCACTTTTCGCCTGTCCGGTATTTAAAAAAGCGCACAGCAATTCAAAATGAAGTCCCCAAAGCGGGCGTTTGGACAAGTGGCACCAGCCACCCAGCGTTAGCAACAACAAACAAACGTGTAATGTATGTCCTCCGAGATTTAAGAAGGCTTGTTTAGACCTAGAACATCAATATTTTAATATGATTCTCAAAAAAGATGCTGAATCGATTGGAGTAGTGTGTTGTCGAAGATAAAGGACATGAGTCTAAAGCGAGAGAGCGCATAAGTTCGGAGCTTACGAGTTACAGAGCGCACGGCGGCCGCTTGATAGATTCAAGGCGGTCGACAACTGCATTCGGAAGAGCAGCCATGTTTGTCGGAGGCTGAAATGCCTCGCCGGCGAGCTTGCCGTGCACGCTGAACAGATCTTCCATAGGTGGCACCAGTAGCCGGTCTACGGCACTGCGTCGTCAGGGCATGGTGGCCGCTGGCGTGAACCGGCACTTACATCGCGAGCGAAGTCGGCAGGGAGTTCTCACGCATGGTTCAGGAGAAATTGTTGCACGTAAGCTCAACGGCATGGCTGCGACGACGTTGGCTCACAACGCAGCCAATGGCGCACGCGCTTGGGAACAACGTAACTGATAACACAGACAAAGGAGACCGTTCATGACACCACTGCCGAACGAAGTTTTGTTTCGCCAAGTCGTATACAGCTTTCACTGTAAAACGGGCTGCTAGGACATTCTACACTGACGTGGCCACTGCTGCACGCGCTCACGGGCACAAAGTTTTTCGCGTACGATGCAAATACTCCCTGAGCTATAAGAGATTCGCTTTTGTGAGCCTGTTTGAGGTCGTTGATTCATCTTCAAAAGTGCGTTTCCCAAACACAGGACAAAAAACAGTACAGGACGCAAGGAGTGCGAACTACCAATTGATCTATTGAAAAACAAAACAAAAACAAAACATGGCTCCCTGAAAGGGCAGTCATTGAACTACATTTGTACATTGAGCCTGTTTTCAACAGAGTGCAAAATGTGTATTCGCTGTATTAGCTGATCCGGTGGTGACATCCAGATGTATGACTTTCTTCCCTATCTTTTCAACCAGGTGGAGACACTCGATTCTCAGAATATTCTGAAAACTTCGGCGCCCAGGATTACGTCGGCATCGGAAGATTATTTGCCCGTCACCTCGACTGCTTCAACGAGACTATCAAGACCGGGACACATAGCACCCAATGATGGAGGTTCTGGCAAACCTGAATGCACTGGAATTATTTGCCGCGTATTGGCATCCCGGTTGCGGAAAAAGCTTGACTACAGCGTCGACCCTTGTAAGGACTTCTACAAGTTTGTGTGCAACACCTTCAGGGGCGTTGACGAGTTTACACATGTACGTGAGCATGGCTAGCTACAACTCAGTGCTGAGACTGCTCTGGTGTCATAGCTTTTTTTTGCTATTTGGTACTGAGAGGGACGGAATCAAAACTACAATTTAAATTGGTTATACTACGCGTCGTGTCATGGATGAGAATGGCACTTGTTCGGCTAGCTTGGGAAACCAGGAAATGATTTTGTTGCTTATGAAATTACAAGCACGTGAAATACCAAGCGATATCGACACAAGTTGAGGTAAAGCTTCGTAGCATAGAGAACAATAACTAGAATTCTGTGAAGCCGCAACTAAGTCATTGTGACAGAGTGCCGCATAGAATACACTTCTAACTTGATCAAATCATCAAGTTGACCCACGTTTTCTTGGATTATTGATTTGTTGTATTTTTTCTTCAATTATACAAGTTACTGGTCGTCTATGCGTTATTGAGTAGACTGAATATCACCATACGAGTATGTCAGGTTTCCAAGAAGACGAAGACACACTTCTGGACATTATACTTAATTTCATTATCCTCCCAAAAGCAGCGCTGATTTAAGCTAGTGGGAGCAAGGCATGCAATATTCATTATTGGGAAAGTGGTAAGTATTTCTGTGGTAGTCAGTGAACGCCCACCCTTCAACTGCGATCTTGAGATTATACCGTGTTCCAAGATTGTTCAACTATATGACTAAAAAAAAAAAGGAGCAGTACTGCTCCTTGTCATGAGTTTACCGTAACACCGAAAATTACTCTATAAAATCTGAAAGTAAACAAGAAATTTTTTCTTGTGGCAACTTATATCCTGCAAATTCATAACGAAGGCTTTGAGCATTGCCGTCAGCCATTAAACTACAGACGCATAAAGGATGCATGCGGAGCGAAACATGCAGGATGCATTTATGAGCCAAGGTGAATTTCAGAGTAATACGTGTTGCTCGGAAGAGTTGCAAAATGCAGATATCTCCAGTACAAATCGCTAGGTTCATGAACGTGCCGTTACTTCTTGAATGTGCGATCTGTTTCCTTTTTTTGGCTGTTTCCGTCTCATTCACTGTATATTTCTCTCTCTCTTTGCATCTTTGTTGCATTTCTTCCCCCTCCGACCCATCCGACCTAATGCATCATACGCCAAGCAAGTTATTGCACCTGACTCTGGGCGCACGCGTTAGTGAAGTGAAGAACATGATGATGATATGTGCGGTTTAACGTCACGAAACCACTAGATGATCATGTGAGACGCCGTAGTGGAGGGCTTCGGAAATTTCAACCACCTGGGGTTCTTTAACGTGCACCCAAATCTGAGCACACGGGCCTACAGCATTTTCGCCTCCATCGATAATGCAGCCGCCGCAGCCGTGATTCTATCCCGCGACCTGTGGGTCAGCAGCCGTGTACCTTAGCCACTATACCACCGAGGCGAGCGCCATTGGAACATGTTGAAAATGCATGATGATGCTGCAGTCTTGGCGAAAGAAAAGAGTTTGCCGAGCTTAAACAACTGCGCTTTAAGAATGCATCTCCATGTAGGCTACATACGACGTGGTCCTTCTTTTTACAGATTAAAAAAGAGATGGAAGCCATAACTTTTTTGAAGCTAACCGATCCCGATATCCCACCTTCGAATCAACTTTCCTAGCAGAAAGCAGGCGCTATGTACCAAGCTTGCCTGTCTTTCGTATCGTCGAATGCAACGGAGGTAAGATAAGTTTCATCGTAGCGCATGAGACAGGGCTGTTTTTAGAGCGACACGCCAATTTCGGGCTCTATGTAATGAGAACAGGACACAAAACGGCAGCTTATATGAATGTTTTGAGCGAGGAATCTTTACTGCCATAAAACAAACAAAAATAAAGAAATAACGACATGGCAATAACAAAAACGTATATTTAATAAGTCATGAAAATAAATGTGAAGCCTGATGTTCTAAGACGCCTTCTGCAGAAAGAAAGGACAACGTTATTTGCCTTATAGGTACATACGTCTGGCACTACTCGGTATCAAATTTGAGGGCCGTAATAATACAATATTACAAGGGCTGTAAATAGATGACTTCTTTTTTTACGAGAAATAATTAGTTAGTTTTGTTGGTGCCTTCAAATGTAACCCATATTTCAAAGGGTAATTCCAACGCAATTATTCATTGCTCTTCACAACTACCCATAGACAACATATATTATGTCTGCTTCCGTTGTCCTATCAAAAAAGGCAATGCATTCTTTCTGTATATAAAGTGCGTTCATATGCGATTTGTTAGTGCAGTTAGTGCAGTGATAATGAAATTTCATTATCCAAATGAAAGAGCAATATCAAAGACAACATCATTATGTGCCAACCCCACTTAACATAAAACGGCAGGGTAAAAGAAAGTGCTGAAAGTGCACTAAATCGAAGAGAAGCACGCATAAACGCAGCCCTACCTCATTCGCACAGGCAGACAAACTTTTCGAGAGTACGAATGACAAATTATTCTTTGAATGAGGTCACTTTTCTCATAGTTCGGCTTCAAGCTGCTTGTGCGATGCAACAAATTTCTCCGAGATTGCAATGCATTCTTTCTGTATATAAAGTGCGTTCATATGCAATTTGTTGGTGCAGTTAGCGCAGTGATAATGAATTTCATTTTGTAATTTTAAAGTGAAGTATTAGTTTTCAAAAGTAATGCCGATGTAATATGAATATTATTGGTTGCTGTAAGTTATAGTATCGTTTATTTACACTTACAAAATTATAGAAGGTTATTCAAGGCAATTAGTTCTTATCCGCAATATTGCCATCTCTACTCGATACGCGTTAATTATTGGTAAATTGCATGGCTCACCCCACATCGACATACCTCCTAAAGGCACATACATCAGACTTTATACAAACTGACACAACGGGAAAGCCAAATGGTTTTTGTTTCTGTATACAACCACAGTTGCTGTTCTCCTTACAACAGCACATTGCCTACAACCGGTCCCCAAGCTCAGTTTTGCTCAATCCCCCCCCCCCCCCCAAAAAAAAATGTAATCTATGCCTAGACAATTTGACAGTAGATTCAAGTTCATCTCTCGTAGTATCGCCTTAAAGAACTTAGCCCTTTGGTCTTGCTTCTACCATTGACTAAGTATCTCGTAGAATGGATGACATCGCTCAACCTAGACTTAGCCGACGAGAGAAGATTGCAGACAGTCAACCCCGTTGAAATGATGGTGCACGGCTCTCTCGACCTTGGAGTCCGTGCTGTGATCGCCATTACTTTTGACGAGATGCAACTTGTCGCCAACAAGAAACCAATTCAGGTGCGGAATGAAATGCTCCGTGAGCATAATTTCGAAAGGACTCTTGGCAATGAAAGTTAAAAATTTTTTTCTGAATAATCACTTAAACTTGCAGCTTTGTTATGGTGACTCAAAGATTGAATCGTAAATGTTCTCATGTGTCGTAAATTAGTGCAAGTGTCCTTGAATGGTGACCGATTCTAGCGCCAGTGCTGTCGTGTGCTCTCGTGGTCGCTTGGTGCAACGCAGGCAAAATCACACATGGAATAGTTAGCGGTAGCACATTTAGTGCACTCTCTCGCCAAAGAGATGCTTTCCTTTTGTTCTTAACTCTTTCGGCCCTGGAATTTATTCATCACACCTACAAGTTTTCAACGTAATATTCCGCTTCTTAACACGATAAGTAAGTATCATTCGTTGAAAAAATATGCGTGGTTACCTTAATGTAAAGTTTGGAACCATGTCCTCAAATGAGGATATCAGGACCCTATGGGTGCAGTGGAGGCAGAAGCGATTCTTAGTGTCACGGTTTATTTTCATCGGAAACACCACTTAAATCAGTCGACGGCTTTTCAAAAGCTTTCTTGCACCATAATGCTTCTTTACACACCTGTTCCTCATCCGACTCATCTGACGCTTCCCGCGTTTCTAAGACGCAGTCATCGCTCCCAGCCTCTTGTTGGTTTGTTTGCTTGTTTGTTTCCCTGGACTCATGGCTCACACCCACTCAGGAGGATTGACCAAGAAAGCGTAGTGTATTTTTTTGAGAGCATTATAATTATGTGTAAAAACGAATTTGTAATATAATATGACTAATGTAAGAAAAACCACGTGACTAATATAAGGAAAACCACATAAAAAGACAGCAAAAAAGGAAAAAAGTCAATTTCAGAAATTTAGAGATTTCAGGTGTTGTGACTACTACTCAGCTGCGATTACTTCAGCTCACCATTTAGATTTTTCAAAATTTTTTTAGATACCAAACAATAATTATTCAAAAATGAAGTAATCGTCTTCCTCATATTCACTATACCCGATGTCTGATAGGTTGCCATTGTCCAACTGAGCGAACATTGGATGCGCGTATTCGAGCGGCTCTAATAGGAGCCTACAGGCTCTCGTCACAGAGTAGAAGAACAGAGGTGTCATTCCAGCTCCTAAAGAGTAGACAAATACAGCTGTATGGCCATGAGGCACCACAACATCACCAGCGAAACGTGGCAACCATCGAGCCCTCATGTACTCAAATGATGACAGATGCTCTTATGCCCGCGATCACTAAAATACACATTTTCTAAGAATGTCTGCAGTGATTATATCTTCCATATAGAGTTAAAATCATTCTGTTAAATTTTTATTGCGACATTAACAGTGGCTTATGAGTAAAAAAATATCATAATGCACACCTAATTGGCACAGCGTTAACTTCCTCCTCTTCAATCTTTTTTATTCGTCGTTGCTGCTCTGATGAACGTGACGACGCGAGAAGTGATGTCAATGCCATTGGGGATGCTTTGCGGCTTATATAACTTAGATTTCAGTCTCTCTTTTTTTTAATGGCGTCATAAACACCTCTTTTGGTCCTGTAGTCGCTTGAGAACGCCAGGGCCCAAAGGGTTAAAGCACTTTGACGATGATTTCAAGAGCGGTGATTACTAGTAAGGTAGGGGAAACACGGCAACACAATGGGCGTATGAAAATTAAAAGAGGAAGCCTGTCAGGAATAGAAAGATAGACAGGGAAAAGAAAAAAAAGGAAGAAAATGAAAACAAATAAAAAGGCAGATGAAAAACTGAACAAACTCAAAAAAGAACAAGAAGAAAAAAGAAGAGTACACAAAGGCGAAACCGACAAGCATGAAAGAAGCCTGTCGAGCTCGTCCTTTTCTTCAAGCTTGCTATCACTAGGGAGCGACTGCCCAAATATTCTATTGCACCATTTCCTTTCACAATTCTCTGGGTTCATGCTCCCACCTAAAAACCATAGTACCAAGTACAAAAATTTGGCAGAACTCACGGGCCGTGGACATGGATGATATGCAAACCACAAGTGAGAAATGTTGATATGTCACCTTCAAATCAGCACAACGTTACGAGGTGGAGGTAAATGATGCCGTACATGACTTCCGTGTCATAATTATCATGTTTGAATGTGTCGCTTACCTTCGTCATCACGTCACGTGATACCAAATTTACTATATGTGGAGCTAGCGAAATGGTCGCGAGCACGCTATTAGGGTGGTATGTTGTCATGTTCTTACATGGCACGCGTGTCAGGATTATCATGTTTGCAAAAGTCATATATTTCGAGTTTCATTGACGTCAAGCAACGCCAAATTTGGTATACGTGGAGCTAGCAAAATGGCCGTAAGTGAATCATGAAGGCCCAATATACTCCAATGTAGCGTTGACGCACGCACACGCTGGACACAGCGACGCAACGCTAGCGAAACGCGAGCACTCTATACTCTGACGCCAGGCGCGACCAGCGTCCGTCGGCGCGGCCAGACGGCAACTGGCGTGAAATGCGACAAGCTGCATTTCGCGCCAATGCGTTAGACAGACAACACTGCGTCTCCCTCTTCTCGTGATGGAGGGATGCCGGACGCACTGAAACGTGCATGCGTCAAAGTGACGCCGCACGGCGCGTGCCTGCGAGTATTTGGCAGGACCGGCGCCTGGCGTGGCAACGGCGTGACGCGACGAAATGAACGCCGGTGAGGACGCGCACCGCGTCAAGTAGAAATGTATTGGTGCCTTGACTGTGGCATGTAGTCATGTTCTCACATGACACGCATCTCATTATTATCATGTTTGCACTAGTGACATACCTTCGTCACCAGTTCACGTCACGTGATACCAAATTTGGCATTTGTGAAGCTATCGAAACGGCTGCGAGCGCATCATCAGTGTGGCATATTGTCATGTTGGTACATGAGACGCATGTCGTTATTATCATGTTCAGATAGTCATTTACCGATGTCGTTCATTCGCGTCGCGTAATACCGAGTTTGGCACACTTGAAGCTAGCGAAACGGCCGCGAGCACATATTGAGCGTAGCTTGTAGTCACATTGTTACATGACACGCATTATCATGTTTGCACCAGTCACATACCTCGTCATCCATACACGTACTGTAATATCAAATTTGGTATGTGTGACGCAAGCGGAACGGCCACGAGCGCATCACTAGCGTGGCATGTAGCCCTGTTGTTTCATTACACGCATGTCATCATTTTTATGTTAGGGTCTGTCGCTTGTGTTCGCAATACAATCATGTCATACCATACCAGTTTTGCAACATGCCATGTGAACGAAACTACAGCAAGAGCTGCAGAATCATGAAATGTAAATCATGACATTCATGACATACATGTCATGATTTCTTGTTATGACTAGTCGAATATGTTCTTCATACAGTCGTGTTATGCCATAAGAAGTTTGGTATCGGTACGATTATCGAAACGGTCAGGAGAGCTTAAAGTCGTAGGTGGCTAGATAGATAGACAGATAGATTGATTGATAGAGAGATAGATTGATTGATAGAGAGAGAGTGAGAGATAGATAGATAGATAGAGAGATAGATAGACAGACAGATAGATAGATAGATAGTTACGCTCAAAGCCGCCGAAGTTCGCCAAGAAATGCTTCGCATTTAAAAAATTGGCAAATCTCACGTACAGCGGGAATCGATGATGTACAAAGCACGAATGGGAAATCGATATGTCATTTTAAAGTCAGAACAGCATTCAAAGGTAGAGGTAAATGATGCCGTACATGTCTTCCGTGTCAAGACTATCATGTTTGAATGTGTCGTTTGCCTTCCTCATCTATTCAAGTCACGTAACACCAAATTTAGTATATGTGAAGCTAGCAAAACGGCCGCAAGTGCATCATAAGGGGCCCGATATACTGCAATATGTAGCGTTGACGCGCGCATGCTGGGCACAGCGACGCAACGTTAGCAAAACGCGAGCACTCTACAGTCTGACGCCAGGCGCGCCTGGCGCTACCAGCCTCCGTCAGCGCGTACCGAATGCAACCGGCGCGACATGCGACATGCTGCATTTCACGCCGATGCGTTAACCAGACAACACTGAGTTTCCCTCTTTTCGTGACGGAGCGACACCGGACGCGCTGAAACGCGCATGCGTCAAAGCAATGCAGCGCAGCGCGCGCCTTCGAATATATGGCAGGACCGGTGCCCTGCGTGGCAACAGCGGCGTGACGTGACAAAATGAACGCCGGCGAGCACGCATCACGTCGAAATTTGTTGGTGCCTTGACTGTAACTTGTAGTGATGTTCTCACATGACACGCATCTCATGATTATCATGTTTGCACCAGTCACATACCTTCGTCATTCATTGGCGTCATGTAATATCAAATTTGGCATATGTGAAGCTAGCGAAATGGGCACGGACGCATCATCAGTGTGGTATGTAGTCATGTTGTCACATGACACGTATGTCGTGATTATCATGTTTGGATGTGTCATTTACCTATGCTGTCCGTTCGCATCACGTAATACCGAGCTTGGTACATGTGAGGCTAGTGAAACAGCCGCGAGCGCATCATGAGCGTAGCATGTAGTCATGTTGTTACATGACACGCATCTCATAATCATTATGTTTGCACCAATCACATACCTTCGTCATCCATTGGCATTGCGGAATACCAAATTTGGCATATATGAAGCTAGTGAGCGCCGCGAGTGCATCATCAGTCTGGCGTGTAGAAATGTTTTCACATGACTCGCATGTCGTGATTATCATGTTTGGATGTGTCATTTACCTATGTCATCAGTTGGCATCACGTAATACCGAGTTTGGTATATTTGAAGCTAGCGAAACGTCCGCGAGTTCATCATGTGCGTGGCATCATGTATGTTGTTACATGGCACGCATGTCATGATTTTCTTGTAGGAATCTTTGGCTTGTGTTCACCATGTAATCATTCTATACCATGCCAGTTTTGCAACATGCCATGGGAACGATACCACTGCAAGCTGCAGAACCAAGAAATGCAAATCATGACATGCATGACATACATGTCATGATTTTCATAGTATGACTGGTCAAATATGTTGTTCATACAGTTATGTTTTGCCATACCAAGTTTGGTATTGATACCATTATCGAAACGGCCAGGAGAGCTGAAAGTCGTAGGCGGCTAGATAGATAGAGCGAGAGGTAGATAGATAGATAGATAGATATAGATATAGATAGATAGATAGATAGAAAGATAGATAGATAGATAGATAGATAGATAGATAGACACGCTCAAAGTCGCCGAAGTTCGCTAAGAAATGCTTCGCATTTAAAATTTTGTTCTAAACAGCCTCTGAAAGGGTAAAACGAAGTAATGCTTCATTACCGTGGCCTCAGTGAGTAGCTCCTGCGACGCGTCGTTCCTACGTGTATGTCCCACTCGTCACGTTTCTGCGAGGGAAGTGCGATTCGCTCTGCGCCTAACACACCGCGATGTGGGGAACTTACCCACGTATTCAGAAACGCTGTTAGCTTTGAACTTGAACTCGCCGCTAGGGGGCCAACGTGAGCGGATGCCTGTAACGTCGTCTCCGGCAAACGGTACGTGCTACTCCAACCCAACATTTCCTACGGTCACTAACCTGCTCAAACAGCGACATAAGGGTCCGAGGAAGACAGAGACGACGCCCATTCCGGGCCAGCTCCGACGTTCTGTGTGCAACGGGCACTTAGTGAACAGAGACGCCGAGCATCCGAGAGAGACGCCGAGCATCCGAGCTAAGCCTCACCGAGACTCCGCTCCTTCGTTGACTCTGCCAGCGACGCCTCCCGTTAACATGGAAGTAACGGTTGAGGGCAACAACATCTCTGTGAAGAGTTCCAGGCCGGCAATATGACACCAGTTCTCTACAAAGCCTGTGCGTCTCGACCAGCCTGTTCACAGAAACCTCTTTCGCAACCCAACGATACCTTCGAGGCGGGCAACCCTGACGCTAGGAACATCGCGTGCGTCGAAGCAGCCGCAATTGACAGAGGCAAGACACCGGCCCCCCTACCACCTGCTACGAGACGCGCCATAGACGCCACCGGGAGCAGCCGCGTTTCGCAAGCGCTCCGGCAAAACTCCTGCTTCTGACTGTTTAAGTCATTCAATGGCAACTTGAAAAAATGTGAAGCTTTCTACGGAATCGACCGCATCATCTGAAATGATTTCAAATGAGTCCTTCGGAGTTCGCATTCACGAAGATTGACTTTTTGGTAGCGTTCGACTACTTCGGTGGGCCTACCGGCTAGGCCTACCGGCTAGGCTTACCAACACCGTCATCCACGAAACAGAGGGAGAGGAGCTTCCCTCCATCGAAGCTCTCGACGATGATGAAGGCAGCTGGCATCAAGTGTATGCTAGGGCCAGAAAACCCGCTTCATCCCCGAAGAAATCGACGCCTGACATCAACACTTTGCAAGAAGAGTCACAGAAAGCTCTCCCATCGACTCGTCGCAGTGCCCCCAGACCCCCTCCACTTCCAGCGGACGACTACAAAATAGTTCTGCGAATATGTGGAGGCCTCAGCTGTGCTGACACTCCACTACCGAAGCTCATACATTCCGCCCTAAAAGCGGCAGCGCTCACAAGCCTCTACATGACCAATACCGCATCAACTCTGCTAGCAACAATCTGCTCATAAGCACACCGGACTCGGCATGCACCGAAGGATATCACCGTGTCAAATTCATCAAGATGGACGAGCGCAGCTTTGACGTGGTCCCCCACATTACCGATTCATTGAATACCTGCGGAGGGGTAATCCTTAATATTCATATGGAACACATCTGAAACCATCTTGTCAAGTCTATTGGACTATGACAAACTAGGCATCATCCTGACTGAACGTCGCATGGGTTCCACAACGTTCATCTTGGTCACCTTCTGAGGTACGCGCGTGCCGTTCTACATAAGTTAATAAGGATGGCATCAATAGATGCGTACCCTATCGTCATAAGACGGAAGCCTGTAATCTCTGCTGCAAACTTGGCCACAGACCAGACGTATGCCCAGGCGCCCCTCAGCTTTTATGTCCATTGTGTGGCATTCCGAACCCATTCCTTGATCACGAATGTGAACCTAAGTGTGTGGTGTGCAACAGTGACCACCTCACCGGCTCGCCCCAGTGCCCACAGCTCTACAAGCCCAAACCAAAACACGCACCCTCAACTTTCCAGCAAGATGCAGCTCCATTCCTCGACCCAAGACCAGTTTTCAAGAACGCTCCTAGAGGACGCTCACCCAGTATCACAAGACAGCAAAGCCAAAAAAGTCGCAGCCGCAGCCGAAGCCGCAACAAAAGCATTCATCAAGACTCCAGCCCTCGGACTGACCCTGGACACGAAGTGAGCTAGGCTGATGTAGCCTCCCATGAAAGCTCCATTCAAAAGCAGCTCAAGCTATTGCAGGATGCGATGGCTAAATTAAGGGCAGAAAATGCGTAACTACGCCTAGAGCTTCAGTCCTTCAAACAACCATTTACCTCCCCACACCTCCCCGCCTCATCTTTCACCCCTACACATATCTCACCAGCACCAGCTCCTCTCTCAACCACCCCTATAGCTAGGCACCCCGCTCAACCACCTGCGCAGAAACGAAAATCTCGACTCCCACATTGTCATTCAATGAGCGAGTAGACCAAGTCAAAGTGAAACTAGAGAAGGTTGACAAAGAGAAAGAAAAAGTAACCAAACTTGAGGAAAAACTAGACAATTTTATTACCTTCTCCACAGCTTCCTTGCAGAAGGTACATGAATCCGTGGCCTCGATACAACAAGCCATGTTACCGATGCAACAAACCCTAGATAGAGTCACGCAGTGGATCAACACGGTCTACGCTAACCATCCAGTGCTTGCCCAACTTAAGCCAAATCAACGTAGTGAAAATGGCTCCTCGTAACAGCACTGAACTTTGCGTATGACAATGGTACTGCAGGGGGTTTCGCCGAAAAAAGGCAAACCTCCTGCAGTACATCAAATCGCAAACTACCCCTCCCCCAATCATTGCGTTACAAGAAACAAATGGTGTAGTGCAGCTGCCAGGTTATAGAATGCATCAAAACCCGGCTGACACCAAACCAAACACTGCTGTCTTAACTCAGAAGCACCCTACAGTTACCCATTCAAAATTTGCTGACATTGACATTGAGCACGACTTTCTCCAAATACTACCTGATAAACTTAACTCGCCATTCTTATACATTCTCAACGTATGTAGTAGACCACAAGAGCAAAGGCTAAGGCACCACTTCGATTCCCTATTTGCCCGAGCTACATCCTCGGCAGGCAAACACATCCTCCTCATTGGGGAGGATTTCAACGCCTTCCACCCAGTGTGGGGTTACACCGTATCTGCACCGAAAGATAGAGCCCTCTGGTACCATATTCAGTCACATAGTTTTACGCTGCACAACGACCTGGAGGAGCCTACTCGTTTGGGGAACAGTGTGAACAAAGATACATTCCCCAATCTTACCCTCACTCACAATGTGCCCACAATGGTTTAGACTAACACCCATACTAATCTTGGCAGTGATCATTACTTTATTAGCAATACTTTACAACTAAAACACAGACCCATCGCACCTAAACCTAGATGCTCACAGAATGGGACAAATTTAGAGAGACCCGCAACAGCACCGCTCCCTCACGCTTTGTAGACCTTACCGAGTGGACTCAACAGCTTCAAAAAGAAGTTGAAATTCACACGAGAACTCTACCCCCCGACACCCCAGTACTTTCGACTCCAAGCTTCTCCATATGTGGGAAGCAAAACAGTCACTTCTGAGACGATGGAAACACCAGCGCCACAACAAGAAACTCCGCATTAGGATAGCGAAGCTAGACCAACAAATCGAGCGATACACGACTCAATTGGCGGCACAACAATGGGGTCAGCTTTGTGAAGGAATGCATGACCACCTCAGTAATAAACGAACGTGGTCTTAGACATCTGCTAGACCTCAGTACTTCTCGCGCACGACACTCTCACGCTATTACTAAACTGTTACAGGAGCACAGAGACCATATAGGACAGCTCTTTGATAACCTTCGCACGTTGCATTTACCTCAATTACGTAAGGATTCTATACCATCTTACACAGGGAGACCTAATGAGTCCTTAGATGCGCCGATAACAGAAGCGGAAGTTAGGCACGTCTTTGGAACACTCTGTACCACGTCGGCTTCAGGCCCCGACCGCGTTAGATACAAATTACTTAGACATCTTGACCCTATTTATATTAAAGCTTTGACTGAGTACTTTAAAGACTGTTTACACACGGGAACCCTTCCACCTTTGTGGAAAGATGCCAGAGTCATATTTATACCTAAACCGAACAAAGCTCCCTTGGTAGAAAATCTGAGGCCCATTTCCTTAACATCGTGTTTCGGAAAGACTATGGAGCATGTTGTGTTTGCACGCCTCCAGAGACACGTGGAGGATAATGGACTACTGCTTCCAGGAATTATAGGTTTTAGGGCCTCACTTTCAGCGCAAGATGCGATGCTTCGACTTCTACATGACATCATAACTCCTAACCAGAGCGAGGATACTCAGGCAATCCTTGGTCTGGACAAACATGGAGCTCTCAATAACGTAGCCCACTCAGCTATATATGCTGGCCTCAACTGCATTTCTTGTGGCGCTAAAATGTACTTTTACATCAAAAGCTTCCTCACAGACCGCACAGCTACATTAACATTAGGACCAGAACATTCCTCACTCTATAGAATAGGCAGCTTCGGAACACCTCAAGGGTCAGTGCTCTCTCTAATCCTTTTTAACCTGGCTATGCTACCTATCTCAACGCTCTTCAACGCATCCATGACTTGAACTTCTCCATCTATGCCGATGACATCACCTTATGGGTGAAAGGAGGCTCAAATGGACACATTCAAGACACCCTACAAACAGCTGTAGATATAATAACAGCACCAACATTTCAGATGAATCTCTAATGTACCCCAAGTAAATCAGAATTACTCCTTCTACCAACTCATCGTCGGTGTCACAAAACGAGCGCTCAAAAAAAGGGCGCGCCGCCAAATTGTCGCGAGGAAGCGCCGTAGAGACGCCTCGAGGTCAACGATAAAAAAAGAAAACAAGCATCCAAAGACTCGAGAGGGACGCCAGGTGGCGCAGAACGGAGCAGTCCGGGGTCTTTGGGCTCCCGCTTCAGCAAATGATTTTTGTGGTTTTTCGTGTGCTGTGCCTCAAGATCTTGCTACGAGTCGACTCATAAGCTGCCAAGGTTCACGTCGGTAGCGGACTTTCACCGGTAGGTTCATTTTTGAGCATTTTTCGGACTTTTACGCCACCGACCACGCCTCGCGTGCTTACCAAACGCCGAGTTGGCGTCTGCCGGGCAGGACGCGCCCTTCCTTGGACGCGCCCTTCGTTCCACCTGCTGAGCCAATATGCTGGACGGTGCTAGCTGTTATTATGGACGGTGATGAACTCCCTCCGGAAGAGTTTGGAGAGGAACACGGCTGGCGTTCCGCCGCGGTGAAGAAAAGCTCGAGGCGCACGAACGCCAGTGCTACAGAGCGTGCCACGGCATGCGGCGAGAATGCCAGGGGCAATTTCAGTGCTACAAGAAAAGCTCTACACTTGAAGAATCAAGTTATCAAATCATCGAGAATGCCTCGACTGCCTAGCGAGCACTGGAAGATTATCGTCCGTCCAAGGGGTGGCTTGGATGTTGAGAAGGCGGGCTCAGCTAGACTTGGCCGGGCAATCGCAGAGGCGGCTGGAATTGTACCCACGCTCATCAGTCAGGACATTGTCTGCCCGAATGCAACGCAAAATATCATAGTTATTAGCACGGCGTCCCGTGCGAACGCTGACTCTTACCTCAGGATGAGCTGCCTTACATTGGGAATGAAGAAGTATGACATCAACACTTACGAGGCTGCCCCGCATGAGACCTGCAAGGGGGTCATCCGTAAGATTGACGCATCGGAGAGCCAGACGGAGCTGGAGAGGAGCATCCTTACTGAAAGAAACCCCACGGCTCTGGGAGTCAGACGTATTAAGAACACTGAGACGGTGGTTATTGTCTTCGATGGCTACAAAGTTCCCAACTTCATTTATTTCGGCACAGCGCTGGTCAGATGCTCGCTTTACCATCGGCAGCATGACTGCTGCTATGCCTGTGGCAGACTCGGGCACAGGGCGGACGTCTGTCCGACACCGGACGAAGCTGTGTGCAAGAGGTGCGGAATCAACAACCCTGATGAGAACCATCAATGTTCCCCGACCTGTGGATTCTGTGGCGGCCCACACGCCACGACGGATAAAAGTTGCCAGCAAAGGTTTCAGCTTCCATTTATTGTGCGAAGGCGGCGAAGAGAGCGCCGTGCGGAATCAGAGCGTCGTAGTCAGCAAACGGTACCTGCTAACGCCGACGAGGGTGTGAGCCAGCCTGCACACCGCAACTCCAGTTCAAACAGTCGTTCTGCTGCAACTGGGGTGGACAGCCGTGACTCATCGCAACAGGCAAGCAGTCGGTCCAGATCCAGATCTCGGTCCAGAAGTCGCTCCCAAGGCCAGCGAAAGGGAACTTCGTCTAAAGGCCGAGCCAAGTCCCGGTCCAGAGATCGTCGTCGGTCCCAATCCAGAGGCCCATCGCACTCGAGGAGCCAGTCCAGGGACCCGCATGGCACAGTCCGTTTCCAAAGCCCACCCCAACCGGAGATGCAGGGTGGCTCCTGGGCTGACCGGGTGCGCAGCGGAGGAGGTGAAAAGGTAACGGGAGGCACTGCGCCCAGAGCATGGTCTAGCGGAGCTAAATCAGCTTAGGAAGGAGAATGCCGAAATGCGCAGCATTATTGAGTCGCTGAGAGCCGAAATGGCTGAGCTTAGACGTGTCAGTACATCTCAAGCTACTCTGGCATCTGCTTCTCCGTGTGTAGGTTCTCCCTCTCCTCAACCCATGGAGGTTCCCATGGTCGTGGAAGCGGGCCCCTCGGGTAACCCAGCCAAGCGTAAGGCTGCGACTTCAGCCGAGAATGTGCAGGCTAGAGCTAAATCTGAAATTAAGGAGACTCTAAATTCAATTTGCCTTGAGATTCACAAACTTAATGAGCGTTTCTCGGCGGTCGATCAACGTCTCACAGTTATGGATCAGAAAATAGATATTCAACATGCCAGAATTCAATGTGTGGAGAATCAATTACAGAACGCCGGCCTTATGGTGCAGAGCCCCAATATCAGGGGAGCAGCTCGGATTCACCCGGATTTCTTTCCAGAGGGAACGCCTTTATCGGCGCCCATTCCCATGAGTATCCCCAGTTCGAATAGTACAGTTGCTTCTGTACAGAACCTGACGGCAGGGTCAGGGAGCACCTCCAATGATCAAGATGGCCTCGCACGCTGAATTTCGTATATGGCAATGGAACTGCAGGGGGATCCTTAGCAAAAGGGGCACCCTGCAGCAATTTGTCCGCTCTCACAGCGAGAAGCCGCAAGTGATCCTACTGCAGGAGACGCTGTCTGATAGTGTAACCCTCCCGGGGTACAAGGCACATGCAGTTAAAGGGGAAGGCAGAGGGATTGCCACGTTAGTCAGCAACAAGTTCACCTTTGTGACACATGATCTAGGGGTAAGACCTAATAAAACGGAGCTCTCCTTAGTTGAGGTCATTCCGAGTTCTTCCAACCTTTCCAGCATTTTTATACTGAACATATATAGTAGCCCTAGTGATCATAGGCAGCGTTTTAGGACGATCATAGCTAAGGCAACCAGATTGGCTGGGCTCTCTCCTCTGGTTGTGGCGGGGGATTTTAACTCGCCTTTCCGGGCGTGGAACTACCCGTATGATTCAGCTAAAGGCAGGAGCTTGTGGCAGGAGACGGGAGATGCGGATCTCTCGTTAATTACGGACCCGATGTTTCCTACTAGGCGCGGCACATCCACCACCAGGGACTCCACCCCGGACCTAGCTTTCGTGAAAAATGCTGGCTCGGTAGGTTGGGAAAATCTTCTGACGGATTTAGGAAGTGATCATTATATTACAGTTACTAAATTACAGATGGAGGCAAAATCTAAAAGAAAGTTTACTTACGTGGATTGGGATAAATTTCGGGAGTCACGCAGCGCTCGAGCGGAACAGGGGGAAATCCCGGACTCTCTGGGGCAATGGACAGAGATGCTGCTGCAGGACGTTAGAGCGGTTACCAGAACCATTGAGACAGAGGTACAGACAAACAAAATGGACAGTCGGCTTGCGCATTTACTGGAGGCAAAGCAGTCGCTATTGGCCAGATGGAAGGGTCAGAGACTTAATCGTAGGCTTCGGAAAAAGATAGCAGAGTTAAATACACAAATTGAAGAACATTGCAAAAACTTGTCGAGGCAGCAGTGGGATGAAATTTGTAATTCAGTCGATGGACAAATGCGAACCAGAGGTAAATGGAATCTTTTAAAACACTTGCTTGACGAGTCGGGCACTAAATCTAATCAGAGGGGGGTCCTTGCTAGAATACTTCATCTTGCTCAAAAATCCTCCTCGGGCGCGGAGCTATTGGGGCAGCTTGCTGAGAAGTATCTACCGCTAGCAGTTGATTCCATGCAAGCCTATCCGGGGTATATGGGAACACCTTGTGCCCATTTGGATGAACCCTTCACCATCAGCGATGTGCGACGTGCCCTGCACGAACTTAATGGCCGATCGGCACCGGGTCCAGATAGGGTCACCAACAAAGCGCTTCGGAATTTGGAAGATGACTCTGTTGAATTTCTTACTGATGAGATTAATAGGATTTGGAAGGGAGGTGACATCCCGGAACAATGGAAGTTGGCCAAGGTGATCCTCATTCCCAAGCCCGGTAAAGCACCAAGTTTGGACAATCTGCGCCCCATCTCTCTCACGTCATGCGTGGGAAAGGTGGTGGAACACGTTGTCCAGAACCGAATCGCGGACTACATAGAGCACAATGATCTCTTCCCTCACTACCTTATTGGCTTTAGGCCAGGCCTCTGTACGCAGGATGCTATGAAAATCATTAAGTGTCAAATTTTAGATAATCATACCAGAGACACCAGGGCGATCCTAGGCTTGGATATAAAAAAAGCGTTTGATAATGTCCGCCATGATTCTATTTTAGATGCGATCTCAAGTCTCAACCTAGGTTCCTCATTTCATGCGTTTGTCAGATCCTTCCTGTGTGGTCGAAAAGCCATACTTAAAGTTGGAGATCTAGAATCGGATGTGCAAGCGCTGGGAAATAGGGGCACCCCGCAGGGATCTGTTCTATCACCCTTACTTTTTAACATCGTCATGGCTGGTCTCTCGAGGCAGCTTTCTGGAATTTCAGATGTTGGTCATACAATTTATGCCGATGATATCACCATTTGGTGTAGAGGAGGAAGTGATGGCACTGTAGAGGCGGCCCTGCAAGAGGCCATCGACACTACCGAGAGTTTTCTGGAAGACACAGGCCTTTCTTGCTCTCCGGAAAAGTCTGAGCTTCTCCTCTATAAACCGGTCAGGAGGGGCCGTCGACCGCGAGGCTGGGTGCCGCCCCTAGAAAATGACATCCACTTACGTACCAAAAGTGGACGATCAATCCCCAAAGTCGCTTCCATTCGGATCTTAGGTATGACGCTAGAAGCAACGGGCACCAACACCATCACGATTAAAAGGTTGGAAAAAAAGACAGACAGTGTTATTAGGCTCATAAGACGGGTGGCTAACCGAAGGACAGGACTATCAGAGGACAACTTGGTCAGGCTTATACATGCTTTTCTGCTGTGTCATTTTGCATATGTGGCGGCAATGCATGTCTGGAAGAGAATGGAAAGGGACAAGCTTAATGCAATGATCAGGAGAGCTGTAAAGAATGCCCTTGGGCTCCCCAACTACACCCACACCAATCGTCTCCTGCAGTTGGGAATTCATAATACATTGGAGGAAATTGCGGAAGCACAAGAAAGAACACAGGTAATTAGGCTGTCTGGCTCAAAAGCGGGGAGGATGATTCTCGCAGAAATGGGTATTCCACCAGCTCAGATTGAGGCTCTGTACCAAGGGTTGACGAGGGATCAGAAGGAAAACATCATTGTCTCGCCTGCCCCGCGGAACATGCATCCCCAACGTAATGTTGGAAGGAGGAGAGCGCGCGCTCGGGCCCTTCTTCGCCAAGTTGCGGATCTTGACGGGGGGGCCTGTTTCGTAGACGCGGCGCAATATGATGGCCAGAGAGACCGATTCACGGTAGTGGCAATCAACCACAAAGGCATTACAATTAATGCGGCGTCGGTATGCGCCAGAACTGCCAATGCAGCTGAGCAGGTTGCCATCGCCTTGGCTCTTTTAGATCAGCGTAATGAACACATATTTAGCGATTCTAGAGCTGCCATTCGTGCCTTCAGTGTTGGAGCTGTGTGCAAAGAGGCCAAAAATATACTCGGTGATAAGTTGCTTACAACCCATACCATTACATGGTTCCCAGCTCATATGGGAAACATGGACGGAGGGATCATAAATCTCAATGAGTTGGCCCACTCCAGGGCGCGAGGGTTAGCTGTCCGCGGCCATGGAGGACCTTTGGGTCGAACTGGAGATTTCGTAAACAGGGATCCGCCAACTACATATAATGAAATAACCCAACATTTCGCTATGGATAGGAGAATCTTTCCACCTCCACATGCGAAGCTAAATAGAGCGCAGGCGCTTACATTGCGATTACTTCAAACAGAAACGTACCCTAACCCTGCCTTTCTTCACAAGCTTTATCCTGATGTTTATTTAACCAACTCGTGTACAAAATGTGGCGGTTTAGCCACCTTACACCACATGCTCTGGGAGTGCCCTTCGGTACGTGGCACCGATACAGCATCGTCCAGAAAGTGGGACTCCGCTCTCCGGAGTCCAGACATAACATCGCAACTTTGGGCTGTCCAGAGGGCCCACGATGCGGCGCTAGGGCTCGGCCTTACTGTCCCATCGTGGGAGCGGCCCGCCGTGTGCTAGGGCGCACGCCTTCGGACTTGTCAATAAAGTTTTTCCAAACCAAACCATCCAAAGACTCCCCGGGCGCGCGTCCCTCTCCCCTCGGAAGCGTAGGTTCGCCGTCGAACCTCCTCGCATCGGCGGCCGAGCATGCCCTAGAACGTTCTCGATGGAAAGAGGCGTGGTGATGCAGGGTTGCGTCATCCGTCACAGACGGCCCTCGTACCGTCTCGCCTTTTCCCCAGCCTTTGCTGCGTATCGCAGCGACGAAATGATGAGAACTTTCTGGAATCTCGCGCGCAAGGTATTTAATCGAGCAGCCGAGATGGGAGATCAGGAGAAGAAGGAAGTTAGCGCCAACGTGCGTGGGGTTATTCCGCCGCGTCTGTCGGTGAAGGTTTTGTCTTTAGTGACAAAGCAGGAGAAGAAGAAAGTATGCGCCAGAGTGCGTAGGGTGTTCCGCCTTGTGGGCGAAGCCATTTGTCTTCCGTGACAAAGGAGGAGAAGAAGAGGATTTCCACCTGAGGGGTGAAGACTGGAGCTACAGGCAAGAGTGTGTGTCTACCGCTATCGAGCGAAGACGCGTGGCAACAGCTGCGTGTGTGAAGCCGATGTGTTTCCGGCGAAGAAGTTTGGAGCCTGGAGAGCGGTCAATTGAAGACGTGAGGTTTTCTGGAAGAGAAACTTCGGAGGCAGCGGAGCGACAACAACACTGGACTTTGAGTGAGTGATTCTCGGAAGAGTATCATTCAGATTTTTGTTCCAAGAACTTTGGACTGAATAAATTTTCTAACTCTGTAGTCTTTAAGTGTCTTGGTTGTTCGATGCATGCGACTGCATTGTAGTGCGTATTGTTGTCTGTGCCTGTTGTTTCGAGTGTGGCTGATTGTACTGTGTAGTACATTGTTTGATTGGTAACACATTGTATTCAACTATTGTCGAGTGTGCATACTTGTGTATCGTTTTGATCTGCCATAACTGAGAATATAGTTTTGTTTTGTTTATCAACTCTTGGCTCTGACTTGTTCTCTGGGCCACAGCCGGCATCCGCTGGCGCGTCAAATAGGACCACTTAGAAATTGTCCACGCTTTCGTGGTGCGGTTCGGGGGGCCAATACTTCGGCCCTTGGAATTAGCCCGGCGATCACCTCCCGAAGTAACGGGACCAGTGACAATTAATCTGGCGTCCACGACAGGACCTTTTGGTGCCAGTGTGTCCAAAGTAGTGAGAAACAGCCTCGAGTTGTGTATAGTGCTATCGGAACAATTTTGTGTGTTGCTCAGTGTTCTCGTTAACGAGTGCAGGGGAGTGTTCCGATAGACTGATTTAGGCAGATACATTTTGCACGCGGCAAGACTTCGTTTGCTAGACACAATGGATCTCGAAAAGTTAGTAGCTCTTGATGAGAAAATGGGTCTTTCTGGTGCCGAACTACGGAAGTGGGTCACCCAGAAGGAAAAAGAAGAAAAAGAGAGGGCCAAAGAAGAAAAGGCAGCTGAGCTAGAAAAAGAAAGGGTGGTGGTCGAAAGAGCCAAAGCGGAAAAAGAAGCTGAGTTGGAGAGAGAGAGGTTGGCAGCTGAGAAGGCCAAGGAAGAAAGAGCAGCTGAGTTGGAGAGAGAAAGGCTGACCGCTGAAATGGCGAAAGAAGAAAGAGAGGCAAAGGAGCGACAGCTGAAAGAAGAAAGAGAGCAGCAATTGAAGTTGGAGCTGGAGAGAGAAAAGTTGGCAGCCGAAAGGGCGAGAGAAGAAAGGGAGGCAAAGGAGCGACAGCTGAAGGAAGAAAGAGAGCAACAATTGAAGTTGGAGCTGGAGAGAGAAAGACTGGAAGCTGAGAGGGCGAAAGAAGAAAGAGAAGCGGAGATGGCTGAAAGGGAACGGCAGCGGCAGCACGAGATGGAACTCGAGCGGCTCCGTTTGCAACAGCGAAGTGAAACTCCGGTCCAAGCTAGAGTTGAAAGCAGCGAACGGGAGGACCACGGCTTCCGCTTGAACCCAAGCAAGCTGCTCGTAGCGTTTGATGAAAGGAAGGACGGCCTTGACGCGTACCTTCACAGATTTGAGACGATTGCAAGGAGCCAGAATCGGCCGGAACATCAATGGGCAACTGCTTTGAGTACTTGCTTGGTGAAGCGCTCAGTGTGTACGGTAGGCTGACGCCGACCGATGCAGCCAACTATTCAAAGGTGAAAGCTGCTTTACTGAAGCGATTTAGATTTACTGTGGAAGCATTCCGGGACAGATTTCGGACAGGAAAGTCAGCTGATGGTGAGACGGCTACACAGTATGCCGTCCGACTGAGCCATTATTTCGACAGATGGATTGAACTTTCAGGGACAGCGCAGGAGTATGATGGGCTTAGAGAGCTCCTTATTAGAGAGCAATTTCTTACTAGTTGCCGCCCAAGCCTGCCGCTGTACTTGAAAGAGAGGAAGGCTGAGTCACTTGAAGGCATGCTTGAATTGGCTGATCGATTCTCGGAAGCGCAAGGTGGAACTAGTTTGGCCAAGGCCAAGAAGGAGTGTCCCGAAGATTCGAAAAATTCGGCACCCAAACAAAAGAAGCGGGCACTGGAGAGTGTTCCGTGACGTTTTCTGTGTAACCGAGTGGGTCATCGCGCGAACAACTCTCGAACGATCTTTACGAGCCCTACGGTATTAAAATATTTCAAGTGTGGCCAGACTGGGCAACAAGCAGACGCATGTCGTAACGGAGCGAGTCAAACTCACCAGGTGTTCTGTGTGCTAGCAGCACCAAAATCCGATGGTGATGCCGTCACCGACGGATTCGTAGAGTTGAAAAATGGGGAGAAACGTCCTATTGTGGGTGCTGTAATGTCAAAACAGCCAACCGGTGTTACGAAGGGAATGCCAACGCTGCCTGGAAATGTTGCGGGCAAGAAGATTACTGTTCTAAGAGACCGGTAGCTCCACGGTTATCGTGCGGAGAAATTTGGTACGGGAAAGTGAGTTGACAGGCAGAACAAAACCGGTTTGCCTAATTGACAGTACGGTTGGGATGCTTCCCGAAGCAGAAATTGAGGTTGAAGCCCCGTACTTCAGCGGGAAGTTTACTGCTCTATGCATGACGACCCCCCTGTACGACCTCGTCATCGGAAACATCGACGGAGCGCGAGGGCCGAATGATCCAGAACGTTTGGAAAAAGACACTATGATAGAGCCCTCGCCAACCCAGCGACCGCAAGATACAGTGGGGGAGCATCCTGTGACGGATCTCACTCGAGCCCAAGGTGAAGCCGCGGTGCAAGAGACAGTGAATGAGAAGATGATCGTGTTGAATGAGTTCACGTGCTGGGCAGCTGGACTTACGTCGACACGACCTCAACCAACCGACAGTGTAAAGGTGACGGAGTCGGCCAGCCAGGCCCAATGTCGTGACATGAACAAGCGGGTGACAGGATCGGTTGAGCGTTATGACCCGCTAACAATGTCGGAAGTGACAACGATGGCTGAGACGCCGCCTCAGATACCATCGGTGGAAAGGGCTCACCGGAATAAAACGAGGAAAAACAAGAAGAGATTGAGCGAGCACCGCAAGAAAGGACGCAAGCGCAGCTCGAAGTACACGGGATAGGTGTTGAGGTCGAATCGGAATGTGTTTGAGAGTGCTATATGTCAAGTTAATGTGGTTGTTGTCCTGTGTCACAACTGTATCTCGAGCGAATGAAAATTTTGTTACGGTGATGTGATGTATAGTATTGTACATATGTTGTAATGAGAGAACTTTGTACAATTGTATTGTTTGGAATATGTGATGGAGTGTTGAACTCATGTACCTGTGGTTATCTTTCATGTGTTGTGAGATTGAATTGCAATGTACATTTGTATTGAGTGATCTATTGTGAATGTGACGAGCAATGAGCAAAGGACTATGTTACAGTCTTTAAGTGTGTGGTGTCTGTTCGGACTCGTTTGTTTGGTTTTGAATATTATGAGATAATATTCTTAAAGTGGGGGGCAGTGTCACAAAACGAGCGCTCAAAAAAGGGCGCGCCGCCGAATTCTCGCGACGAAGCGCCGTAGAGATGCCTCGAGGTCAACGATAAAAAAAGAAAACAAGCATCCAAAGACTCGCGTCTTTGGATGCTTCCGAGGGGAGAAGGCGCGCGTCCCTATCCCCTCGGAAGCGTAGGTTCGCCGTCGAACCTCCTCGCATCGGCGGCCGAGCAAGCCCTTGAACGTTCTCGATGAAAAGGGGCGTGGTGATGCAGGGTTGCGTCATCCGTCGTGGACGGCCCTCGTACCGTCTCGCCTTTTCCCCAGCCTTCGCTGCGTATCGCGGCGACGAAATGATGAGAACTTCCTGGAATCTCGCGCGGAAGGTATTTAATCGAGCAGTCGAGATGGGAGATCAGGAGAAGAAGGAAGTTAGCGCCAACGTGCGTGGGGTTATTCCGCCGCGTCTGTCGGTGAAGGTTTTGTCCATAGTGACAAAGCAGGAGAAGAAGAAAGTATGCGGCAGAGTGCGTAGGGTGTTCCGCCTTGTGGGCGAAGCCTTTTGTCTTCCGTGACAAAGGAGGAGAAGAAGAGAATTTCCACCTGAGGGGTAAAGACTCGAGCTACAGGCAAGAGTGTGTGTCTACCGCTATCGAGCGAAGGCGCGTGGCAACAGCTGCGTGTGTGAAGCCGACGTGTTTCCGGCGAAGAAGTTTGGAGCCTGGAGAGCGGTCAATTGAAGACGCGAGGTTTCCTGGAAGAGAAACTTCGGAGGCAGCGGAGCGACAACACTTGACTTTGAGTGAGTGATTCTCGGAAGAGTATCATTCAGATTTTTGTTTCAAGAACTTTGGACTGAATAAGTTTTCTAACTCTGTAGTCTTTAAGTGTCTTGGTTGTTTGATGCATGCGACTGCATTGTAGTGCGTATTGTTGTCTGTGTCCGTTGTTTCGAGTGTGGCTGATTGTACTGTGTAGTACATCGTTTGATTGGTAAGACATTGTATTCAACTATTGTCGAATGTGCATACTTGTGTATCGTTTTGATCTGCGATAACTGAGAATATAATTTTGTTTTGTCTATCACCTCTCGGCTCTGACTTGTTCTCTGGGCCACAGCCGGCGTCCGCTGACGCGCCAAATAGGACCACTTCTAAATTGTCCACGCTTTCGTGGTGCGGTTCGGGGGGCCGATACTTCGGGCCTTGGAATTAGCCCGGCGATCGCCTCCCAAATTAACGGGACCAGTGACAGTCGGAACAAACACGTTCCAATGATCGAAGTTCACATCAATGGGCGCCTCATTCAGAGAGTATCACGCATTCGTGTGCTAGGTTTATTTATAGAAACAACCGACTTAATACACACACACTCGATGCTTTACGCAATACCGTTGAAAACACCCTAAGAATGATAGGAAGAATCTCAGGGAAAAATTCAGGGCTCCGAGAGTCAGAGCTACTTCGTGTAATACAAGCTTTTGTGATTAGTAAAATCACATATACGCTCCCTTGCCTTCACCTTAAATTAGCAGAGGAGGAATCGGTCAACACCTTCCTCCGCAGAGTTTACAAATACGCGCTAGGCATTGCAATCAATACCTTTAACGCACCACTCCACCAGACAGGAGTCATAAATACCCTATGTGAAATCCGTGAAGCCCATTTACAGCTCAATACGCAAGGCTCGTGACCACTAGCGCAGGTCGCCACATTTTATCGTCTACCCGAATTAACTTCTCCTCACTCACCAATGCTAAATATAACATTCCCCAAAACATATACAAACAATTACTCATACTGCCTCTTCCTAAAACATACATCCAACATATCACACTAAGCGTAGAATCCAAAGAGCAAAAGCTCTTCAGAAAAAAACTGCATGGAGCCAATGACGTGCTCTATGTCGTTGCGGCAGAAAACCCATCCTCCTCATCCTATGCCCTCTCTGCTGTGGACTATAACGGCAAGGCGCTTACAACGGCGTCCATCACTGTCACCTCTTCGGAGGAGGCAGAGGAGGCTGCCATCGCTTTAGCTCTATCCATCCCCAATATCAATATGATTGTAAGTGACTCCAAAAGTGCCATACGCAATTTCAGCACAGGTTGCATATCATCAACTGCCCTTTCAATTCTTAAGAAATATCCTACCACGCAAGACATTGCTCTCATATGAACGCCCGCGCATGTGGGGTTGAGTGGCAATGAGGCGGCTCATGCCTGTGCTCGAGGAATGACCGGCCGAGTGCAGGCCACTGATGGCGCCTTAGACCACGCGGCCTTTTTCAGCGCGAGAGATCGTCTTTTGACCTTCCACGATATAACAAATCACTACCGCCTACAGCGCATTATATACCCCCACCCCTTACATCATGGTGTTTCACGCTACCATGAAATACTATGGCGCCAGTTACAGAGCCGTACGTTTCCTACCCCATCTTTTCGCCATTTTATACACCCTGCGGTATACCCCTCCCCTTTGTGCATTTTCTGTCAACAAAGAGATAACCTAGACCATATCATGTGGGGGTGTACTAGAAACCCACCGCCTAATTCTCTACACTATAATAGTAAGGAACAGTGGGAGGCTGCTATGTGCAGCTCGGCGCCCGAGGTCCAGGACCAGATCTTGGATTGGGCCAAGAGGGTAGCGGAGACCTACGCTGAGTAGGCTCCTCTGACACTTCACCACCGCACCTTTCCCTCTTGGGATAAATAAAGTTTTTCTCCTCCTCCTCCTCCTCTACCTGCTACGAAGGATACGCGCATCATTGTACAATGCAGCAAGCCACCGCCACCACTCCCACCGAACGCTATTCGCGTCGTAGTTCGTCCGCGAGGTCAACTGCGACTCCATGATGTCCCTACACCTCGACTCATGAAGGCTGTGCAGGCTGCACTCCAAATCACTCTACCTGATGACTTATGTCTGCGCATACACCCCACCAATAATACACTCCCTGCAGCTACAACACACCCGAAGCAGCTCAGCTCCTAAAGACGCTGACTTCACTTACCATTGGCGACCATGCTTACCCCTGCGTGGCTTACGTGCAACCCCAATCAGGAAACTAGAAGAGGAGTCATTTCAAACGCCTTTGACGACGAGACTCCAACCCAGCTGTACGAAGACCTGGTCAAACGGAATCCCGAATACTCAATACTCGCAGCCCCATGAATGGGGAAGACGCACTTCATTCTCATCACCTTTGACGCCGATGAGGTACCACATTCAATTAAATACATGGGAGCCATTCAGCGCTGCACTCCATACCACGGAAGTCTGGATGCCTGTACGAATTGCAGTCTACCGGGTCATCGTCATGACGTATGCCCAAGCCCCAAGACTTTGCCCACGCTGTGGCATCCAACATCCACCCCAGGAACCTCCTTGCACGCCTAAGTGCATTCTGTGCGAGGGCTCTCATCTTACCGGCACTGGATCATGCAAAGGACGCAACCTTCACCAGCCACGCAAAACAGACAAGGCAACCTCTAACGCAGCGACAAGAACCGGCTCCACACGGGGATAACTTCCCCCAGTTGTCGCCAGGGCCCACTCAGCCCAGCCAACACAAGCAAGCCTGGACCAAGCCGCTTAAACATGACTGGGGGGGAGGGGGGGCTTCCCGTTTTTCCTCCAAGCACGCACCATCATCAGCATCGACTTCCAGTCTACAAGACGCTCTGGCTAAGTTTCGGGAGGAGGCAGCGGCCGCCAGAGCTGAAACTCAAGCAGCCCGAGCTGAAGCCACCGCCCTTCGAGAACACATCGCGAAGCTGGAGGCCCAGATAAGTATCTTGCCACAAGCCGTGCTATTCCAACTACCCCCAACTCCTACTACATCCCAACCTCCTGCGCACAATCCACCCGCCACCTCTAGCATATCTTTTATACCCAGCCATGTCAACGTCGCATCAGCTTCTGATTCACCCAAGTGAGATATCGACACGCAACTTCCTCGTCACACAAATCAGGACACAACGCCGCGTCCCTCCACACACATCTCACTAGTCGATATACTGACCCTGCCTGAGTCTTTTACTGCTCCTCGGTTTGAGGCAAAATTGCAGGACGGTATCACTAGCATCAACCAGGAATGCACAATGCTCAAAGATGCAGTAATCCGTGTAACAACAGACAATGCTGCGCTTAATCATCGCTTTGATGCATTAGCACAATCATTGACTGACCGCTACAACAATCTTGAATCACAGCTCTATTTGTTCGCAACACGCCTTCCAAAGCGAGATCTCGCCCCTAGTAAACGCAAAAAGCCCAAAGCAGCTGAAGGGCAAAAGAACCCGCTCTCTGACGTCGCTGACGACTTTCAAACCTATGCGGCGGCAACGCCTATCCTCGTTCTCATGATGGCAGCCCCAAACCGTAACCTGACACTCTGGAAGGGCAACTGCCGAGATTTGGGCCAGAAGCGTCATGTTGTCCACCAACTGCTATCTTGCACTGCGGGACCCGATATCGTTGCCCTGCAAAAATCCTCCAATCCACTAACCTTACCCGGGTATACTTCCATTACACCCACATCCCCTAAACCCTCTTGGGTGGCGTTTCTAATTAATCGCTAAATTACCACCATCTCCCACTGTTTAGCAGTCAAAGACATTGATCACATCCTAATTCAGCTTGTCCAACAACATGCTAGAGCTAACATCCTCTTCATCCTGAATGTATACAGCAGCCCTAAGTGCTTTAAGGCAACTTCCAGCGCCTCTTTACGCTCACGAAACGTATAGTCGATAAGTGCCGCCTACTTATCGTGGGAAGCTTTAACGCCCCACATACGGCCTGGGGTTACCCGCGCGACACACCAAAAGGATGTCGGGTGTGGTTAGCAGCGCAGCAAACCGGTCTCTCTCTGCTCACTGATTCTGCCTTTCCGACACGCATGGGGAATAGTGTCGGCGAAGACACTACACCAAGCCTCACGTTGGCACATCGCCTCCCTCATGCCACATGGTGCAACACACAAGAGAATTTGGGTAGTGACCATTACATTATTGAAATTTTCCTAAATATTGCTACGTAACTGACGTATCAGCGGTCAGAAGACGACAACGAGGAAGTGGTCTGTCGGTTGTGCGTGCTGTCTTCCATCTTGGTCAACGCCATACGCATCAGTTTGAATATAGATTTTAAATAGACACGCCTCGTGTCATTTTTATGTAACATCTTTGTGGTGGACGTGCTGGGTACTTCCCCGTCTTCATCACGAAGCTCCGCAACGGCCGCATCATCATAGGTCCAACCATGTCACAGGTTGAACAACCATCGTCTTCGCCACCTGCCTCTACCGTGACTTCTACATACGTCGTTCTACCTCCTGCTCGTGATCCCGGTGTATTTTCCGGTCAGGATGGCGTTGACGTCGACAAATGGATCAACCGGTACGAACGGGTCAGCGCAAGCTATATGTGGGACCCGGCTCTTACGCTTGCCAATGTGCCTTTTTACCTCGATGGCCCACCGCGAGTGTGGTTCGAGACGCATGAAGTGGAGATTACGAGCTGGGACTCTTTTAAAGAGAAGATCCGCGACCTTTTTGGCGACACCGTTGGGCAGCAGATCGCAGCGCAGAATCAACTGGCGGCTCGTGCACAGACGTCGACAGAGTCGTACGTCGCGTACATTCACGATGTCATCGCCCTATGCCGCCAGATTGACGAGCACATGAGTGAGTCGGAGAAAGGGGCCCATGTGCTGAAAGGCATAGCAGAGGACGCATTTAATCTTCTAGTTTACAACAACGTTGCCACCGTCGACGCCATCATTAAAGAGTGCCGGCGGTTCGAAGAAGCCAAGAGCCGCCGTATTACTCAGCGATTCACCCGGCTGTCCAACACGGCCGCGACCTCATCGTGTGAAGCCGCCCGCCAGTCCCCCACGTATGACAACGTCACACGCATTGTTCGTCGGGAAATCGAAGCCGCCTGTCCGTCTCCTCTTCAGCCACCCGTTTTCGCAACGCTCGCCTCTGACCAACAACAGCCGCCAGTGGCGTTAATACAAGCTGTGGTGAGGCAGGAGTTTGCGAACCTCGGACTTCCATCAGCATGTCCCTTGACTCGCCCTGAAGTCCCGTCCTACTCCCGAGGACACGCTCGCCGTTCACCTCCAACAATGCCCTTCCGTAACCCTTTGGAATGGCGAACACCTGACGACCGGCCTATTTGTTTTTCCTGCCACCAGCCTGGGCACGTTTCTCGCTATTGCCGCCGCCGTTGGTCAAACCAACCACGTCAGACCTTCTCTACCTCGATGCACATGCATCCGACGACCCCTTGACGTTCAGTCGCCACACCCTTTAATTTCTATTCGTCGTCATCTTACGAGCCTTCCACTGACGCCCCGTTGCCCGGTCGCCGCTACTCTGACGCCCCTTCGTCCGGTCGCCGCAGCTCTCGCTCCCCGTCGCCGCTACGTCGCCAATCCCGCTCTCCGCCACCTCGGCGCTTTTCCTCGCCGAGCTTCTCTGGACGACCGCAGCAGGAAAACTAGATATTGCAGCTTATAGAGGTGAAGCTGCAATACCAATGACGGCCGAAAATCCTCTACTGACGGCTTCCCACGCACCATAGCCTGCTTGAAGTACAAGTCGACCATGTTCCTGTGACCGCCTCATTGACACAGGGGCGCACCTGTCTATTATGAGCGCTTCTCTACGCTGCCGCTTACAAAAGATTATGACGCCATCTACGACGCAGGCAATACGTGTTGCCGATGGCGGTACTGTACCAGTAATCGGAATGTGCACTGCTCGTGTGAGCATTGCCGGTCGTCACCCCGTAGTTCTTTTTGCCGTGCTAGCCTGCTGCCCTCATGACCTCATACTTGGTCTTGATTTCTTTTCGGCACACTCGGCCTTAATTGATTGTTCGTCTGGTACCCTCAGCCTTGATCTACCAATCTTTGCCGACTACTCTGCAAAGCCCACCAGCCGCTTGAGCCCAACCACTTTCGTTCGCCTGCCACCTCGAGCCGTCACGTACGTGTCTTCGTCATCGACCCCTCCCGTTCCTGACGGTGATTATAACGTTACGCCAATTACTGACGTTCGGCTGACGCGCAGTGTTACTGTGCCCTATACCATCGCGACCATAGCGGATAACTGTGTGTTACTTCCGCTCCTTAACTTTGGTTTCACCCCTCAGGTGTTGCCTTGCCAGATGTCTCTAGCCCAGCTAACTGCCATAACAGAGGACGATGTCAGTGTTGTCGCTGTATCTGCTCTTGATCGAAGCGCAGTCTCACGGTCACCCAGCTCAGACGATGGTATTTTTCGAAACATGATCGGATCGGAGCTGTCCGCCTCACCAGGCCGACGCTCTCTGCCAAGTTTGGCCTCATACAGTGACATTTCGACACCGACGATCGTCCCTTGGGCCAGACTAAAATTGTCACTCACCGAATCAACACTGGTGACTCTGCGCCCATTCACCGTCGGCCGTACCGCGTGTCAGCGTTCGAGCGAGAAGTGATTCAGAAAGAAGTGGCCAAAATGCTTACGAAAAACGTTATCGAACCATCAACGAGCCCTTGGGCATCTCCCGTGGTATTAGTAAAAAAGAAAGACGGCTCATGGCGTTTCTGCGTTGATTATCGCCACCTCAACAAAATTACGAAAAAAGACGTGTACCCTCTACCACGCATTGACGATGCCCTTGATTGCCTCCATGGAGCCACCTTCTTTTCATCTCTCGACCTCCGATCTGGCTACTGGCAAATTGCTGTAGATGACCTGGACCGAGAAAAGACCGCCTTCGTTACCCCTGAGGGTCTTTACCAATTCAAGGTCATGCCATTCGGGCTCTGCAACGCTCCAGCGACCTTCGAGAGAATGATGGGCACGCTCCTACAAGGATTTAAATGGTCGACATGTTTGTGTTACCTGGACGACGTGATCATTTTCTCGCCTACCTTTGCAACCCACCTTGAACGCCTTTTGACCATTCTATCCATAATTCGACGGGCCGGCCTGCAGCTCAATTCCTCCAAGTGCCACTTCGGTCTTCGTCAGATTACCGTATTGGGTCACCTTGTTGACGCTGCCTGCGTACGGCCAGACCCGGCGAAAGTACGCGCTGTAACAAACTTCCCAGTCCCACGCTCTGTCCATGATGTTCGCAGTTTTGTGGGCCTCCTGCTCCTACTTTCGCCGGTTCGTGAAAACCTTTGCGGCACTCGCACGGCCACTCACCGACCTTCTCAAACAAGACGTCCCATTTTGTTGGGGCCCTCCTCAAGCTGACGCCTTCTCTCAGCTAATCACCGCTCTAACGACACCTCCTATTCTTGCACATTTCGACCCCGAGGCTCCTACAGAAGTGCGGACAGACGCAAGTGGTCACGGAATCGGTGCAGTTTTGGAGCAAATTCAGCGGGGCAACGACCATGTAATCGCGTACGCAAGCCGTCTGCTTTCTAAGTCTGAACGCAATTATTCTATAACAGAACGGGAATGTCTCGCTCTTGTTTGGGCGGTTTCAAAATTCCGTCCTTACTTGTATGGCCGCTTTTTTCCGTGTCATCACAGATCATCACGCGCCGTGTTGGCTTTCTTCTCTGAAGGACCCCGCTGGACGACTTGGTCGTTGGGCATTACGCCTACAGGAGTATTCCTACTCAGTTGCTTATAAGTCTGGATGTCTCCATCTGGACGCCGATTGCTTATCCCGCTACCCTGTTGATCAGCCCGACGAACCAGACATCGAGCCTAGCCTCAGCGTTATGTCAATGTCCCAGTTTCTTCAGATTGGTGATGAACAGCGTCGTGATGCTTCTCTGCGACAACTTATTGACCGTCTCGAATCTGCTCCGAACGACACGTCACTTCGCATGTACGTCCTCCTGAATGGCACGCTGTACCGTCGTAGCCTCCAGCCAGATGGCCCTGAGCTCCTTCTTGTCGTGCCGAAAAATTTGCGTTCAACCGTGCTGCACGAGCTTCACGATGAACCAACTGCTGGTCATCTGGGAGTATCTCGGACGTACGACCGCGTGCGTCGCCGCTTCTTTTGGCGCGGTCTCGCACGGTCCGTTCGCCGTTACGTGTCCTCCTGCGATAAATGCCAACGTAGGAAGCGATCTACTGCGCCCCCGGCTGGACTTCTTCAACCGATCTCCATCCAAACCGAACCTTTCTTTCGTGTTGGTATAGATCTTCTCGGTCCTTTTCCCGAGTCGAAATCGGGCAACAAGTGGATCGCCCTTGCTATAGACTACGCGACTATGTATGCCATCACTCGAGCGCTCCCCACCAGCACCGCTACTGACGTTGCGGACTTTTTGCTCCCCGACGTCATCCTACACCATGGCGCTCCTCGCCAATTACTCACGGATCGTGGCCGCGCATTTTTGTCCCGTGTGATCGACGATCTTCTGCGCTCTTCCTCGATGCACCACAAGCTGACCACTTCCTACCATCCCCAAACAAATGGCCTTACCGAACGGCTAAATCGGACCCTAACGGACATGCTCGCGATGTATGTGTCCTCCGACCACCATGACTGGGGCCTGGCGCTACCTCACGTGACCTTCGCGTACAATTCTTCACGCCACGACACTACTGGTTATTCACCCTTTTATTTGCTTTATGGCCGTGATCCGAAGTTACCACTCGACACCCTACTTCCAACCACTACAACACCGTCAACCGAATATGCACGTGACGCTATTGCTCGTGCCGACCACGCACGTCAGATCGCCCGCTCTAGACTTTCGGCTTCGCAAGCCACCCAGAAAGCCATCTACGACAGCCGGCATGCTGACGTTCACTTCTCACCCGGTTCTCTTGTTCTCCTGTGGTGCCCAGTTTGTCGAGTTGGCTTATCAGAGAAGTTGTTGTCTCGCTACATGGGTTCTTACCGTATCATCTGCCAGGTAACCAACGTCACCTATGAAATCATTCCTGCATCTCAGACCACAAGCCTGCCTGGAACCGCACCCAGTCATGTTGTGCGCGTCAGCAGGCTAAAACCTTACCACCTGCCTACTGAAGAACGTAGTTACTGTGCTCCGAGACGGCGTTTTTACCTCCGGGGTGGGGGGGTAATGCTACGTAGCTGACATATCAGTGGTCAGAAGATGACAACGAGGAAGTGGTCTGTCGGTTGTGCGTGCTGTCCTCCATCTTAGTCGACGCCATACGCATTAGTTTGAATAGAGATTTTAAATAGACACGCTTCATGTCATTTTTACGTAACAATATTTAAAGTTCGAGCTAATCGAGGCTATGGTGATTAGTAGGGCGATGCGACTGTCCCAATATTTTAAACAGCTAACCCCCTCCCCCCTTATACTCAATTAGGCTGTGGCTTAGCGGAATGAACTCTGCGCTGACCCCTATTGCGCGAGAAATCGCATTTACAAGCATATATTGAACGTCAAAATCAATACATGGGAAAACATGAATTATTTAATGTGGACAGCTGTCTATAAAGGACAAATCTGCCATTAGTACGCTGGGAATGGTTTTTTTACTACGACGTCACACTGCAATGACGCGCCACTAAGAAGCCACTTCCTTGATATAAAAGCCAAAGGCGTTTTTTTTCTTTCTAAGGCAGTAGCATTCAAAACAAATAGTCTGTGGTGATGACTTTCAATGCAGATATCGAACAATGCAGTAAGCCGATTCGCGGTAAACACGAAACGGAGCCACATAATCTGACACGAAGAAAAAAGTGCATTGATCTTACAGCAATGAGGTTAATGAGCGAGAGTTAAAGCGGACCACTATGATTGAAGCATGGCTTCTCTCGACACTGAAAAACATGGGAAACGGCATACTGGCACAAAGATAAAAAATATAAAGTGAGTGTAAACGGTGGCTTGGGTGGTCATATTGTTCGTAATGCAATCTGTCAACACCATTCGAAGGAATAACGGACCACTTCCTTGAATAATTCATGTAGTATGCGTGTGTATGTTAATTAGATGACTAATTGTGTTTGGACCCACGTTCGAAACTCATATTAAAATACTCTGGAAATGTTCCGTCTCGCCACGCTTACGTAGAACTTGTTGAAGTGCCGGCTGGGCTGCCGCCGAATTGCTAGCCCTGGGCATATTGTTGATGCATTGGGAAAATGACTCGAGCCCCGAAAATCGCGAAATCGAGAAACTATTCCAGCCGTGCAGCACTTCCCCGTGCAACGCTACCCGGCATAGAAGCTCATGACCTCGTGCCACCCCAAAGAAAGACGGGCTCAGGAGGCAATTGAACGGGATGCTGGCATGCATGCTTCCGAAATAAGTGTCGACTGACCATCGTGACTACGACATTGCACTGTCACACGAGACGTTCCCGTACAACGCCTTTCGGCTCGAAACAGCTGGATACTCACTATATTGCCTTTTTTTGGACGCAAAAAATAAAAAAAAAATATTGCCATTAGATACCTTCATTTCAGCAGCGACAGAGTCGACCGCAGAATACGCACAGAATGCTTTTGCCTGTGCTGGCTAAGCCCGTCAGCTCTCCCGCAACAGATTGATAGTATGTCAAGAAATGCAGAAGCACCGTTACGACGAGTGGCATCGGGACGAATTATCTATATCAGATTACCTCGTTATCTTGTCCCCAACATGGCGTGCTAGTATTTTTTAGAAGCCCCACCAAATCACCAAATGACACTATGCGTACTAAATTTTCGTGGATGATTCTGCAACCTATACTGCTCAGGTATCACGTGTCGTTATCTACTTATCAAGGCGCAAGTGCTGCGACCCTCCCTCTGTGGTGTTATAGACGTTCCAGATCGGCGCTTTTGCCGTTGAATGTTGTGTTGCGTTGTTTTGAGAGGTGCTAACACCGCATAGTGGGAAATAGCCTGAAAAAAGCGTTTCGGCGAAAAGTCAAGAAGTCGACGCTCACTGAGTGAAATGTGCCGTGGCTTTCTGCTGACTTATTATTGTTATTTACAAGTAAAGAATATATACGAGAAGTGCAAAAGTGGCCTATCATAGGAAGGCTGAGAAGTGGAGCAAATACGGTTTATGCCATAAATCAATGATTACCAGGATCAGCCGTGGGTCGTCACGTAACACACTACGTTGATGGTCATTTTCTTCGTGGAATAAAAGATGTGGAAGTCGGGCTCGAAAGGAGTAAAGATCAATTACAAAATCATTTATCGTAGTGCGACATGTCGCCTTTCTTCTTATCTAATATAACTCGAGCGTCAGATCGCTGTATCACTGTAGTTACAGTGGGGTTAATCCAATAAGCGATAGGTTAGGACAAGCTCATTGCGATATTTAAAGTTAGTTACGTTTACACGGGCAGTCACTTAGTTCACTCCAAGACGGTCGATTGGATGGTTCAGGAATCAATGCTGGCGTAGGAAACGGCGGTAAGCGACGACTGAGAACGCGTGACCGAAGAAGTATACAGTCACAGCCCGAAGAAGGGTGGCACACTCCCTATATGCAATCGAGTACAGTGGTGATCGGCTCGAAACGAGACAGCTAACGTGAAAACGCAGCCGTTTGGCCAGATGTCGCACTTATAGCGTGAGTACATGCATTGGTACTTGCTGCCGTAGGGGTATAATAATCAAAGTGAGATATAAGGGGTTGCGACGAAAGCAGGATAATCAACGTGAAAATGCTGTAGCGTGTGATCGAAGTGGTCGTGCCAAGCTCGAAAAAAATATTTATAGGACGGAAAACAGGTAAAGAGAGGCCAACAAATGTGTGGAAATCGTGAACAGAGAGTTGTATTGCAGAAAGAAGAAATCATTCGAGCTTTGTCGGGCTCTGGTCCAATAGCTTCCGCAGTCAACGAGGCGCCTAAAGAACCTAAATTCACTGTGGTCCTATCATCCTATCACAGATGTAGAAGTTCAACTGCAGGCTGGTTCTCAGGAACACATCAACAACCACTGAGAGTAAGTAAAGCATAAAGGTTAGTCGATAGATGTCAAAGGGGCGTGAACAAGGTGTGAATTTTATATGTTGTTATCACCCGTGACACAAAACTTTCTGGATGCTTAAGGCTTGCCTGTAAGAGTGGAACGCGATTAACTTATCTGGCCTCGTTCGTATTGCCTTGCCATTCACTTGCCGATCCTCGCTTCTTAGCAAGCACCTCCAATGGTCCACAAGACAATGAACGTTGTCGACTCATTAAAACATTCTCGGCTGACTTAGGACTATAGCAAACACACTTGCTCAATTACCAGTAAGTTGCAATTAACGATTTTGCAAAGTAGCAATGCTTTACAACATGTTTTTACGGAGACATTCGCAGCCCAAAGAGACGCTCAGTTGGTCGGAGCTGCAGTGCACGATGACGGTGTATTATGGTTCTGCACTTTGTACCAAGTGAACAGTAATAATAGACTGCAGCGAAGACGCAGTTTATATCGTGTGTGACAGCTAGGGCTATTCTTTCAGGCGACATGGCACAGATGCTACCGTAACTTCTCGTCGGGCTTGACGCCCTTCATGGCCCTTTTCGTGTATTTCACCACATGTGCAATCGCATAGCTCAGCAGTAAAAAAAAAGTTGACGGCCCTGCAGAACGTGTGTCATCTAGCTTTAAAATGTGCAGATGACCCGGCTGCGGCGGCTGCATTTCCGATGGAGGCGGAAATGTTGTAGGTCCGTGTGCTCAGATTTGGGTGCACGTTAAAGAACCCCAGATGGTCAAAATTTCCGGAGTCCTCCACTACGGCGTCTCTCATAATCATATGGTGGTTTCGGGACGTTAAACCCCACATATCAATCATCAAAATGTCCAGATGAGATCTTCGTTGAATTCTAAACTTTTACAGTATGCATAATTGTAATTACAGTATGTATCCGCCAGAATTTTTTTCGTGCACAGAGTGTGCCCGAGACATAGCGGAGTCATCTGTAACGCGGGCTCCTTAAAACTATTGTTTTAATATTGTAGTCAGCTTAATGGCGTGATATTGCCTTGTCGTTGCTCATGTGAAACTAAGAAACGCACACGGTTCCTGGTCCATTTGCTGAAGATGAAATTTCCTCATTAGTCTATTTGTCGCTGTTCTCCCTCCCCCTTCGAATGGGTTCTCACCCTGCGGGATTCTGCATTGTCTCCAGTAGCGGAGCATTACAATGTTTCTGTATCTCACCTGGCAGTGCCTTGCGTAATTGAGAGGCCCACCTTTGACCAGTCGACGAAATTAATGTGACGACGTCCTCATGTGACGTCATGTCAGTGCGAAGCAACATTTCATGTCAATATAACGCTCAACGCCATTGCAACGCCTTAATAAAAAAGCTGTGAATAGTATATAGACACCGTTGTGTTGCCGAGGCACGACAACAGAATTACCTACATGGAGGCAAAATTCATTGTAGGAGTATACTTAGCGGCTGTTCAATGACTATCAAGTTAAGATTCACCTCACTTCGTATGAGCAGAGTTTATGAGAGAGAGAGAGAGAGAGAGAGAGAGAGAGAGAGAGAGAGAGAGAGAGAGAGATGGTATGAAGAAAGACAGGGAGGAGTGTTTATCAGGAGAATCACACGAGGGGAATCACGCAACTATGGTACCATTACAGCTGGATCGAAAGCGAGACTTAAACAATTCAGCGTTTGTTTGTTAAATACGATTTAATTAAACCAAAGTAAAGCCGGGGCTAACATAACAGAGATTATTGGTAGCGTTTACTATACAGTGCAGGAGGCATGTTGTGTCGATAGTGAAAGAATAAAAAGACAACTTTTCCCTGGAAGGGACCACACCTACTACGTTTCGATAGCACGGCGATTGCTCTATCAGTTGAGTTACACTAGCAGTCATTTTGTCCAAATTAGGTATAATTAGGTTAAACTTCAAAGTAACGAGACACTCGGCAATTGATCAAAGCGAAGAACATGGGTTCACCGAATGAGTGTAATACAGCGTTAGCCCAGAGCTTGTGCGCATTATCCGCCGTGGTGGAACACTGGTCAAGACAATCTGCTGCTGACCCGAAGCTCGTGGGTTCCATCTCGTCCGCGGCGGTATATAGCATTTCAATGGTGAGGAAATGGTAGACGTCCGGGTGCCGTGCAATCTCAGCGCACGTTAAGAACAGCAAGCGGTCGAAATTCCCAGAGCCCTTCACTACGACGTCTCTCATAATTAAATCCAGGTTTTGGGAAGTAAAACCCCAGATAATAGTATGAGAGCTCACGTTCGTGCGTGCAGGCGTGTGCAAACGCACCTGCAAGACGAAAATGCCAACTCGCATCCGAAGTTGCACACTGACTGTAGATAAATACTAATTTATCGCCATGCACTTGTTTTTTGCTCTCACCAGATCGAATGGCCGACTTCTTCTACAAGTACACGAAAGGTACTTATGGGGCTTCAGACACGATTACGCATCTGCCAGCGAGTACGAGTATCCTCGTGAAAATGCTCAAGAATGATGCTGCGGGCGCCATCGGCCTGCGATACCTGGTCGCCTGGAGCTTCTATAGGCAACTCGTGCGTCACACTGAGCCGCAATCGGTGCTTGATGGCAAGAGTCCTAGCAGCGCTTGCTATGGTCACATAAGAAAAACAATGAATCTTGCGGTCATCAGCCCTTACTTCATGGAGAGTAAGTAAACTTTACCATGTTATCCCCATGGCACCCACACAGGCGTCTCTATTTAAAGTGCCCTTGAAGAAGCTGCTCAATTCCGAAAATTATGTCCAGTTGATCAAATGAATAGGAATGCATTTGCCTGTTGGCTCTCCCGTGAACTACTAACAGGAAGTTCGTAAACATGCTCGAATATTTATTAGAGGTTTAACATAGTTGCTTGACATATTTTCGTCTCTTTTATATTAACACGCATGCTAGCGTCCCGAATTTTCGTACGAGACTCCGGCTGACATGGAAATTCTGCACTGTCTGAAATAGAAAGCGCAATGCAAAAAGACGGAACACAAGAGGGAAAAGGACAAAACGGGCACCCGTCCAGTCTTGTCTTTTGTCTCTGGCCTTCTTGCACTGTTGTTTTATTGTTTTTTATTATACCTAAATGAAAACTGCTGAGCACGCAGCTGCACGTGTACTGCTGGGGTGATGCTAATGCAATGGGTTAGATGGTAGTGCTTCTGGTGGTGGTGAAAGTCTTTATTCACGTGAAGGCCAAAAAGTAGCATAATATTTAAAAATTTTCAAAAGCAGTGTCGTGGGAGGCCTTCAGGCTGCCGTTTGTGGCCTTCAGGCAGTACCTAGCCGCGACGTCCGCCGCCCAAGTGACCAGCCGAAGTTGCAGGTCCGGCCTGGTGCTGGACAAAGCAGGCTCCCACTGCCGCGGAATTCTGAGGTGCAAAAAGGCAAAGGGAAAGTGTGCCGGGCAGGAGTAAAATATGTGTTCATAGTTGGCGATGTGGCTGCCACATAAGCGGCAGACCAGCGAGTACATTCCGGGGTGGAAAAGAGAGTTCGTAACGGCGCCGATGACTTCAGTGTTTGCAGAAAATGGTGCTCGTGGCAGCACGTAATCAGAGCTGTTACGGCACTTGGGATGACCAAGGCTGAAATCTTTACTACGAAACGGCCCTGATGCTGCTACTCCCTCTGGCGATTATACGCTGATTACTGTTAACCCAATAGACCATGGTTAACACCTCATGATGATAAGTTAGAGAAAAAAATAAAGATAAACTCGAAGGCCCTCGTGTGCATTCGTCTAAGAATGCTTGAAGGTGAAAGCCATCTTTTTTTTTCTCATATGGATCTACTGATTCTCCCCTGCTCACCTCCATCAAAAGCTGCAAATGTTCCTATAAGTACACCAAATACAACTCTGGCGCGAGTGTCTATGGAGGATATAACACATGGTACTTCCGCGAGCGTTGTAGTGATGGCTACGGCTTGCTTTAATGCTCATGAAATGAATATATCCCAAAAATACGCCAATCTCTAACGAATGCAGCTTATAGTAGTGTAGTTACATGTATGTTTTTTTTTCTTTTTTACTGGACAGAAGTTACACCGCGTGTTTTGTACCAGACGAAGCGCATGACCTCCAGAATCCGCACAGCCTTCGAAAAGGTCATAAGCTCCACAAACTGGATCGGCGCCGATGTCCGACAACCAGCCGTGAACAGGCTGATCAACATAACCGTACTTGTGGGAAGCCTTGGACGACGATTAAATCCCAAGTTCATTGAAGAGGTCTACAGTAAGTACTTATCAACATACGCACGCTTCAACAGCGTATGTGTGTAAAGCTGCAGCTTCGTCAAAGTGTGGAAATTTTCGTGTTGCGATATCCGTGTGCCAAAATGATTGGAGGACACAGAAGCGAGTCGCAGAGAACTGTTACATCAGGGTGTTCGATTTCTGGACACACAGCTGTATGTTAGTACATGCACATGTAGGAATCCTCGGGGTAAAGTCAATGCAACGGGAAAAGTACCGCACTCATCCGGCCAGCCGACATTTTCGGTCCAGTACGGCCGATGCGAGGGCTATGCTGCGGGGCCGTTTTAGTAACTTTATTGCACATAATCCATCTTTTTGTAAATTTCGCTCAACGGCGCAGCCTAGAATAAAGCATAATGTTATCCAACTGACTTTAGAAAAGAAATGACCGTATTTTTCAATTCCTTACGCTAGAACACATACGTGCGAACAAGATGAAAAAAAAAAGGTCAACTGCATGGCACTCAGTCCGCAGTCAGCATTTATATTCAATTGGTTGCATCATATCTTAATGAAAGCATATAGAGACGCACGAGGGCAAGTGAAGGATAATCGTGACACAAATGAGTGCGCGAAAAGAACAAATACAAACAGTGGAGGACGCGAGTGCCACGCTGTTCTCATCTCTTGCTATCGCCTACCAAGTTAGAATACGTGACGCCGAAGCACACGGAAAGGTGGAAGACTTCATGCAGCCATGCGACAGATAGAAGTGACCCATCTGAGAATAATGTTATGCGAATTTTGACACACCTGCATGCCCACCGATGCTTTCGGAAGAACATAAGCACGTCCCTACTTTTTCTTCTTGAAAGAAAACCGCCAAAAATACTTATTGCGTCAAGAGTGTTCTTTCGTGAAGCTATTAAAGAAAAGCTAATGCCACGTGCCTAAACGGCATACACACCGCTTGTCATTCCAGGAACGATGTCGCAATTCGTTTTAAGAAGCTGCATGGAGAGGGGGCGCCACGCATACATCTCGACATATATAAAAGATAAATACCACAAACCTACAAGATGCACCTACTTTGTGCATCTTTCGTTCCTTGAAAGTGAATACAAGCAAAAACAGCATACACGTCAAAAAAGCAATGTTGAAAATTTTGCATAATGGAAGGTGATTGCAGTGGAAATTTTGTAGCAGTCAGTTTCTACGGTACACTGAGCTCTCTTTGCGAGCGAAAAGGTATCAATATTGCGGCGAACACAATAAGAGCTGTCCGGTAATCTTGTTCTGCAACAACAACAAAAAAAAGTATGAGAGAAGGTGGGCCCCACCGTGGTGTTTTAGTGGATAAGGTACTCGGCCGCTGACCCGCAGGTCACGGGATCGAATCCCGGCGGTGGCGGCTGCATTTCCGATGGAGGCGGAAATGTGGGCCTGTGTGCTCAAATTTTGGTGCACATTAATGAACCCCAGGTGGTAGAAATTTCCGGAGCCCTCCACTACGGCATCTCTCATAATTATATGGTGGTTTTGGGACGTTAAACCCCTCATATCACTATCAATATGAGGGAAGGAGAGGGGGGGTAAGCTCTGCTGTATTTTATGCACGCTCATGCATGCGTTTCTAAGGGTGCGTCTATATGACGCAAACAAAATGATAAAAATTAAGAAGAATATGAACCTGCGGTTTCTTTCCCGCCCCTCCTCTTGGCCAGGCCCATGGTGTCGACTCTTATGTCGACTAATGGCCTCCGAGATTTCGCGCTGGCTATTTTTCTCGAGAATTATTTGGCTGCGAGCTGTCTCGGAGGCCGTGGTTGGTGACCTCAACCGGCGCCATTGTGCCAGCAGTCTGATATGCGCTTGGGAGCCTTAAGCTATCGAGTTAGCTGGATAGCTCAAGACGAGAACACAAGAAGGCATATCGTGCTCTAGGGGCAAACTCGTTAAGGTTGATATCAGCGGACGTGTCGTAACTGTGTACTATGCTGTGACTCCAAGTAAAGTCACTACAATAAAAAAAGTGTACAACATTCATTTTCTCTTCGCTGCCGCGCACTCAGCAATTTCGCCACATAGATAACCGATCGGTGCTCGTTCACCCACCAGTGTATTAAGGACTCGCGGCCTTATATAAAATGTTATGACGCAGTATATGTTTGTATGAGTGACGTAATTGACTAGTTGTGACATAAAAATCATAAGTTGGTTCTTTAATACGTATGGTACGCTCATGTTTTGCCGCGACCGTTTCACTCGCTCCATATAAACGAAACTTTGCATGGCTTGACGTGACTGTATAAGAAAAATAAATGGTGCGTGCGAACACAAAAACAATAACATGCTTGTCATGTACGACGTGACTTACCAGCAGCGCTTATGATGCGCTCGTGGTCAGTTGGCTAGGTTGATACTCTAGAAATTAGTATGAGGGGAGGTGAGGGACACCCGACTTTTCGCCACAAGTTTCAATAGCTTCGCTCTAAAAAAGTGCGTTAATTTGACCCCACTTGAGGGTATGTCATTCCGTTCTTTTACACACAACGTTACAGGTGAAATCTTGCACATAACCACCCGGGCGAGGCTGATGTTAGTCTTGAGATAATGATAGCTGGGATTTGAAGTACGGGATGACGGTAAAATATGTGACCAGGGAAGTAATGTGTTGCTTGGATATGGACTGAATTATAATCTGAAAAATCTTTCTCGCTTTGTGAGTGGAGGCTTGTCAAATTTTGCTGAACAGCGATGCAGTCCATAATAAGTGCTTTCACGTCCGCCGCGTGGTAACGCTGATCACAAAGGGCTGTTTCACAAAAACGGGGTAAATCCCACTAATCATCACTGGTTCAACAAAAATGAAGAAAGTCCCCCATAGAAAGTCCGCATAAGCGGATGTGACAAGAAAAAAAATACTTGTCTACACGGGTGTTCGCTTGACTGTGCACCCTATAAGAAAAGTGTCATCATAGTAAACGAGTGTGTGCTACAGATGCAGGGTAAATTGCACACCTCTCCCCTGGTTCACACACACACACACACACCACACACACACACACACACACACACACACACACACACCCACACACACACACACACACACACACACACACACACACACACACACACACACACACACACCACACACACACACACACACACACACACACACACACACACACACACACACACACACACACACACACACACACACACACACCACACACACACACACACACACACACACCACACACACACACACACACACACACACACACACACACACACACACACACACACACACACACACACACACACACACACACACACACACACACACACACACACACACACACACACACACACACACACACACACACACACACACACACACACACACACACACACAAAGACAGGTACAGTAGTAAACATGTGTGCAATAACATAGTAATCCAAATGCAATCAAACTTTTTATTACCACCTGAGAGAAAAGATTAGTAACAAAGAGTGTTTATTAAGAGCAAAGATACACTTATAAAAGATTTGCCAATCTTAGAAACACAGACGAAAGGTACGCCAGCAAACTTTGCTCTTTCCCAAGTATTCTGGAAGCGGAATTAGTTAAACAATTTCTAGGACGAAGTTGTTTAGTGCCACAAGTAAGATGACAGGCTACTTCATGCAGAAAAGCTAGTAAATTATAGTACTAGTAATGTGCAGGGGGGTACAGATCCCGGGAAGAACGTACACGAAAATACGATGCTTCAACTGTAACTCACAACGATGAAAGCTTGGGCTAGTTGGTGCGTAGTCATATTTGGAAGTTTTGTCATCGCGCGAACGTAGAAAACAGGAAACAGGATAGACAGAGCACTTTTTCTGTTAATCCTGATCGTTTTTTTTTCTATGTTCACGTGCTGTAAAAACTTGCAGCGATGCTTCAAGTCTGGATTCCCGGCTGGCTAGATGCATGAGTCGCTTCAAAAAGCCAATATTTATTTACTGTTGCTTTGCCATATATTCTATATAGCGACGTAACGTTAAATTTGAGCTCCTTGAAACACCGGGTGTATGCCTTGTTATTGAGTGTGGTATGTTTTATATTGTTTTAGTGAATGTTAGCTCATGGAGACACCGCGATATCAACCGATGTTACCTAGTCTACTATTATACCATTTAGTATGCAGGAAAAAACTGTTGCGAATCTTCAAAAGAACAGCACTTAGACGACACATTATGTACACATATTACTTTCTGACTCCAAGAGGTTCCATTTTTACTATAATAGCTTGCGGGAGCTACGAGCTTTATTGCTTCGTAAGCTTATTACGGTCCTCTTGTCGTGTGAGGGCTAACTAGTTTTATGAAATATGTTACAATAATCAGCTATAGGTGAAACAATTGAATTGCTATTTATTTTTACGACAAACATTGTACGCGGAAGGGGGGAGGGGCTCAGAAGCTCGCGTTTTTTCCGGACTTTTGCCTTTCTTTATGTAGTTATATTGTTACGGTTGAAATTAAGAATAGGTGGATTTATTTACAGGGTGAGGATGAAGTTCGGCAGTCGCGGTAAAGATGGAGTCCTCAGGCCGCACCAGACAACGTCGTCTTTTTCTTCTACCTACCCGGCACATACTACAGCCCGGCTCATACCGTAGCAATCCCCGGGTCACAGACGAAGCCCGCTGGGCGAGTTTATGTCACTGGAGGGATGAAACTTCTTGAGGCGAGCCACGTGCACCAACTGCGTTCGATTTGACTGACGAGAAGGTGTCGTCGAGCGTGCCACAACGTGCGTCAAGTCTGTCAAGCGATCTACAATGACGTAGGGGCCTGTGTACTGTGGTAAAAACTTCCGACATAAACCAGGTTTTCGTTGGGGAGTCCACAACCACACGAATTCACCTTTGCGGAATGAAATGGCATCATGGCGTTGATCGTATCGTTGCTTGGAGCGATCTTGTGATGCCAGTGTGCGCAAGCGAGCAATTTGGCGGGCTTCTTCAGCCCGGCACAATGTTTCGGCCACGGACTCATCGGCATGGAGCTTAAATGGGAGGATCGTATTAAGGGAGCTGCGTGATGATCGAGCGTAGAGCAGGTAGAAGGGCTTGAAGTCCGTGGTCTCGTGCTTCGCTGTATTGTATGCATAAGTAATAAATGGTAAGATCTCATCCCAGTTTTTGTGATTGGACGCGACGTACATTGCGAGCATGTTAGTAAGAGTTCGATTGGTACGTTCCACAAGATCAATCGTCTGGGGATGGTATGGTGTCGAATGTCTGAACTGTGAAGTGCAGAGGCGAAGCAATTCTTCCACAGCGTTCGCGATGAATTGGCGACCACGGTCCCTGATGATTACTTGAGGTGGACCATGGCGAAGAACAACAGAGCGTAACAAAAAAGGCAGCGATGCCATCAGCTGTAGAAGACGGCATCGCAGCGGTTTCGGCGTATCTGGTAAGGTGGTCGACGCACACTATTATCCAGCGGTTGTTGTTCGAAGATCGCGGAAACGGGCCCAAAAGGTCGATGCCCACTTGCTCGAAAGGCGTAGTAGGCGGTTCTATGGGATGAAGAAGGCCGTGTGGTGCACTGGTAGGTCGTTTGTGGCGCTGGCAATTCTCACAGCTCGAGACATATTGTTTCGTAAAATCTCGCATTCGGCGCCAGTATAAACGCTGCTGCACTCGATGCAGGGTTCGAATGAACCCAAGGTGTCCTGACGTTGGATAATCGTGCATAGTACGGAGAACGTCGCATCGAAGACTTTGAGGTACAACCAGTAAATAACGTGTGCCGGTTGCTGAGTAATTCGTTTTGCACAACAGTTCATCACGAATGCGAAAGCGACCACTGCTTTTGAGATTCCGAGCGTCAAAGAACAAAAGGTCTAAAGATAAATCATTCAATTGTTCTCGTTTAAAGATATTGGCGTCAGGAAACGTGTGAGAGACCACAGCAAAACAGATGGCAAGGGTATCTGCACTGTCCTCCGTTGTGGCCATAGGTAGGCGAGAAAGGCAATCAGCGTCCGAATGACGTCGTACACTTCTGTACGAAATGCTGAAGTCAAATTCTTGAAGGCGTAAAGCCCATCGAGCAAGGCGGCCAGAAAAGTCTCGGAGGGTCACAAGCCAACATAATGAATGATGGTCTGTCACAATCGTGAATGGACGACTGTAGAGGTAACATCGAAACTTCTGAATGGCGAACACAGCCGCTAAACATTCTTGCTCGGTCACCATATAAATCATTTCAGCCTTGCTCAGAGATCGACTCGTATAAGCAACAACATGCTCTGCATTATCATGGCGCTGAACAAGCACACCTCCGATGCCAATTCCACTTGCGTCACTGTGCACTTCTGTAGGAGCAGAAGGATCGAAATGACGAAGAATAGGCTCAGATGTTAGTAGAAATTTCAGTTCAGAAAATGCGACATCACAATCAGGTGTCCATTGGAATGGGCTGTCTTTTCGCAACAAGCTCGTCAGTGGGTGTACTACGTCCGCAAATCGGGGCACAAAGCGGCGGAAGTAGGAACATAGGCCCAAGAAGCTGCGAAGTTCTTTCAGTGTCTAGGGTAGTTTGAATGTGCCGACTGCTTCGATTTTGCGGGGATCCGGCCTGACACTATTTTTGTCAACTAGGTGACCGAGGACTAAAGCTTGTCGTTCACCAAACCGGCACTTCTTAGAGTTCCAAATCAAGCCAGCCTTTCCGACACAGTCTAAAACAAGGCTTAAACGGACGTTGTGCTTTCCGAAGGTACGCCCAAAAATGACGACGTCATCCAGGTAGCATAAGCACACCTCCCATTTAAGACCACGAAGGACAAAGTCCATAAACCTTTCAAAAGTGGCGGGGGCGTTGCAAAGCCCAAACCGCATCACCTTGAATTGGTACAGTCCATCAGGCGTCACGAATGCGGTCTCCTCCTTGTCGGAAGGGTGCGTAGGTATCTGCCAATATCCTGATTGTAGGTCTATTGAAGAAAAATACAAAGCCGACTGTAAGCAGTCAATAACATCGTCAATCCTAGGCAGCGGAATACGTCTTTTTGGTGTCGGCGTTGAGTCTTCTGTAATCAACGCAGAACCGCCAGGCACCATCTTTCTTCTTAACCAAGATGACCGGTGCTGCCCACAGGCTACACGACTCTTCAATAACACCCTTCTTCAGCATTACCTGAACCTGTTTGGCAATAACTTTTCGTTCTGATGACGACACTCGGTAAGGCTTTTGTCGGATCGGATGGGCAGTGCTGGTGTCAATGCTATGGTGAGCGCGAGAACATAATAAAGGTAGTAGCTTCTCCTCTTGGCAAAATTCAAACACAGAAGCATGTCGCCTAAACAGATGGCGTAACGTCTGCTGCTCGTGTGACCGCAAAGTGGCGCTAATCATGCCTAGGATCTGCGACTCGTAAGAGCAACTGCGCTTGCCAGAGACTGTACCTTTCTCGCTTTCGTCGTTGTTAACGACCACTACAAAACCTTTAGTGGAATTGTCGAAGACGCCAAGCTTCATTCCTCGAGGGAGCACAACCGGCATGGGCGAACAGTTCAGTGCCCACAGAAAGGTTGCTCCTTCATCAACAGATACGAAACAACGAGGGACGAGTATGCCTTTGTTAGCACATTGAACGATGGCAGGTTCAACGATGGCGTCAAAAGATGTGGCAGATTCTGGGACAAACACCGCAAATGACCTCATTGACCTTGGCGGCACTGTAAGCTCATGGGAAACAATCAGAGCGTCCTTCGCGGCCGGCGGCGCCTCATCGACGAGGGCAGGAATAATGTCACCGCTGACGAAAAGTTCACTGCTTCTACAGTCGACGAAAGCGCCACATTCTTGGAGAAAGTCAAGACCGAGAATTACATCGTGGGTACAACGTTGCAGCACAAGAAACTCTGTTGGGAACACCTTTCCTGCCAATAAGACATTGACGGCACAAGCTCCGTCAGGATGAAGTACTTCCTCACCAACACCACGAAACCTTGTTGATTCGCCCCAAGAAAACATAACTTTGCGGCCAATGCGACTTTTGAAAGAAACACTCATAACTGGTATCGTAGCACCAGTGTCCACCAAAGCACTCGTACAAAAGCCATCTATTTCGACACGTATCTTGTTCTTGGACATTATAACTGGCGGAGGCATCTGAGGCAAATGCTGTTGTGCGACCTCGCCTCCATCGGTCGCGCTGGCTAGTTTCTGGGTGGCGGCGGTGATGACGCGTCGCCCCGGCGAAGGGGAACGATGCAGTCGGCCAGATGGAGGCGTCAAACTATGATCAGAAGCGGGAGAACTGCCCCGGTGATTTACCCGCCGTGAGGTACTCCTGGAATAGGCTGGCCAATGACCGTTGTTGTGAACAGTGCCCGCTGGCGGAAACTCTGATGGGGAACGATATCGGGATGTCGGCTCTCTCTGTCGATGACAGAACCGAGCCATATGCCCGGCGATACCGCAATGGTACCACACAGTGGCTTGTCGGTATGCATTGTACTCCTGGAAGACATTGCGCGGACGTGGTGGCGGTGCGGGTACATCTTCGTTCGAATCATTATAGGTGTTGGCTGGCTGATGTGGGTAACTGAAGCGGTCTTCGTACCTCGGAAGCGGGTAGTTATTGCGCTGTGACCTCGGTGGTGAGGGTGGCCTATAGTTGCAGTCATCGTTGCCTGCTGCGGCAATTGACACGGAAGAGCGAGAGGGAGGTGGTGCGGGTGTAGCTTCGTACGGCATCGGGCGAGCGTGTCGAGTGAGCTCTTCTCGAACGATCTGGCGTATTGTCGACGCGAGATCAAGCGGCGTGTATTTGTCAACACTTGCTACGGTGGTTACATTCGGTAGGCGACCGAAATTGGGGGTGATGCGTCGCATCTGCAGGGTCTCGAATGTGCGACAGTGGCTTATAACGTCGGTTACCGTAGCAAGGCTGTCTTTGCTGATGAGGAACTGATACACGTCCTCGGCAATGCCCTTCAAAAGCTGGCCAACTTTGTCTTCCTCTGACATAGAAGGGTTGACAATCTTGCAGAGCTACGAGATTGCCTCAATATAGGTCGTGCACGTCTCTCCTGGGATCTGAGCTCTCTGCAGTAACGTTTTTTCCGCCTGCTTTCTCTTAGCTACGGAGTCTCCGAAGCACGCTCTTGTTTCTGAAACGAAGGGATCCCATGACGTGAGGGCATTCTCGTGGTTCTCGTACCACACGAGTGCTGTGTCCGCTAAGAAAAATACTACATTTGTCAGCTGGGTCGCCGCGTCCCACTGGCAGTATTTGCTCACCCGTTTGTAGTGTGTGAGCCAGGTGTCCACGTCCTCGCCAGATTGGCCACCGAATGTGCGAGGCACTATCAGATCCTGACGCAACCAGGGACCAGCCGTACGTGAACCTGGTGCTAGCGGTGCTGCTGGGACTGGTAGAAAGTCTGCAGCAGCGGGGATCCGGTTTCTTTCATCGCCGTGAGACATCTCAGCTGCCAGTGGTAACGGGGGCAGTCCAGCAAGGCGGTGGCTTCGCCGTAGATCAGGCGCTTGAAGCATCGTGTTGCTTGGTTGATTACCCAGTGCCTTCACCACAAAACTGTTACAGTTGAAATTAAGAATAGGTGAATTTATTTACAGGGTGAGGATTAAGTTCGGCAATTGTGGTAAAGATGGAGTCTTCAGGCCGCACCAGACAACGTCGTCTTTTTCTTCTACCTACCCGGCACATACTACTGCCCGGCTCATACCGTAGCAATATATATAGCGCATACAAACTTAAACTATCAATATCTACTTATTACTGAACGGTACGACGTAACAGACTCGACAAGAGCTATCATGCTATATTATCAAATAAGTGAACTCCGTAAATGTGTATCAACAGAAATTCTTGAAAGTATTGCACTATTTTTGTAAAATGTGTTTGACGCAACTTGAGTACTAGTGTTTCATTAACTGAACCATACTCCAGTCTCTCTAAGCATACCTTACTCTAGATATTCCCTAACCGGCTAACGCTGGACAATGTCCAGGTAATGTTTATCGTCTCATCTTTCAGTTTCTAGCTATAATGTACTATTTCGAGAAAGCACTGAAAAACGTTGCTGATCCCTTTATATAGTATTTGGTATGAAACGAAAGTGAAACGTGTTTTTACAGAGGTAGTTGAACGTTTATTGTACATTTTTTCGGCAACAGCAACAACTTGCAAAGTCACGTTAGGAACGGCAGGCAGATGGAAAGTTGCATCAAGCACCTCAAGCAGAAAGCGCGCACAAAATTAGCATACACAGTACTAGTGCTAACAATTCTCACTGCTCCACACTTAAAGTACGCAGCTCAAACAGAAAGAGGTATGCTTGAAACGAGCACACAGGATACATGGTACAGGCGCAAACAACTGTTACGATTATCACTAAGTCGTGAGTCAGCAGCGCGCTCCGTTCGTAAACACGGTAGTGACAGCGTGCGAAGTGACCTTAGCCCTCTTGCGAGCTACGACTCTGATAAGCATGCGTGCAGGAGAGAGACCGCGCTTCGTGGAGACAACGACCTTTAAAGGGCACCTAATTCGAGCCTGTAGCACCTTTTCGCCACTCATAACGAAAGCGCGCTAAAGTTTCTAAGCTCTGAGGACTGCCAAACAGTTTATGGGGTATATAAATAGCTTACTGTTAGCATACCAAACAACGTACGCTTTGTGACATAGTGGTTATCGCCGCGCGCTGAGAATCGATAGGTTGTTGGTCTGATTCATCGCGGCAGATGCCTGCTTCCTGGATTTTTTCTTTGCAATCTCTTAGCATATGTTCTTCAACGTCACTTCCGTGACGGAAGTGCGTCAGCAGAGCCATGGTGGACCATTGCATATACAACTTTCATGTTAAAATAATTGTTCACACGTGATGTATTCATACGAAACGATGAAGTTGGTCTTACCATCATCTATTCAACGCCTATCGCAGAGCCCTACCCGGATGCACCGAGGGACCGTCTTTTTCCCGCGTGGATCAAGGCTCTTTCCCTCTCCACCCACTATATTTGGACTGAGCGGGTGGTTCCGGTGTATGACGAGGCAGATGTTTTCAACGCTGGTTTCACCGATTTCTTCGACAATATTATAATACCGACTGCTATAATGAATCAACCACTTCTGTATCCGTACGGGCCGATTGGACTGAACTATGGTGGACTCGGTATGGTGAGCACAAGACTATGTTGTGTTGGCTATCACGCATGCGTCAAATCAGGAAGCAGGATCCAGTGTTGTGCCATAACGAATAAGAACGAAAAAAATTGGCCCGAATATACATGTTACACTGTAAATGTCATCGAAAGACGATAGTATTGTGTCTGGAGCGAGTGAACAAAATGTTTACTTGATATTCTGTGCAAGCAAATCGGCGAATGGTATTCTGAAAGCGCTGCGTAACAGTGATTCGAGCGTGTAGCGCAGGCGAACAAGCGCATCTAGGCACGTTAGACACGAGCGCCATGTGGCAGTTATAATAGAAAATGAAGGCGTGAGCGACCGCGGAGAAAGATGCGTGCCAGTCTCGGAGTTGATAAGATGTAGAATGCGAAGCGACGGGCAGGTGCCACCACCGTGTCGTCGTAGCAAAGCGTTGAAAACACTTTCTTGGCATCGCGTTGCACTGTCAGCGTAGCGCGATAAACACTACAGTCCTTAGAGTTACTTGCGTGAGCCTCTTCTAGTATAAAGGCAGACATACAAAACATAGATGTGTGTTATGACGCCTCAGATATGCACAATATTTGGTTTTTTTAATTGACAGCCACACAAATATGACCGCTAAACTTGAGCAATATTGGTGGGCGCTGCGGATGGGGTTGGCCGTTTGGTGCCATTTGAGGTATCGTTAGGGCGGACTAACAGGCAAATGTACAGACAGACAGACAGACAGACGAAAATTTTTTCGTCGAAGGTCCCCAAGAAAGACTATCGTCGTTAAATAAAAACAGAGCTGAGAGGTTTCGAAACTTTCAGAATGCGTGCGAGAAATATCGCTCTCTTGAAAACCTAGTATGAGGTAGATATTGTAGCGTTTGCTAATATCAGGAATTATGCTGCTAATTTTTACGCAGCAGTTCAGCATAACCAAATGAAAGGGTGCGTTCTATTTGTAAAGGGCAACTGAAAGGGCCTTTCACGTGAAATTAGGTGGCGCTCAAAAACAAGAGTTGACATAGACATATTATGGTTGAGAGTGGGGTATTTAAGTCAAATTGAAGCCTGTGTAATGCTTACAAAAAATAAAGAAGGAACAGAGATACTGACGTATTTATTACATGTTTTATGAGAGGTTGAGAACTTGAGAAAAAATTGCTGGGGACAACGTATTTGCCAGACTTTTTCTTGACAGTAATACAGTGTACACGATTATCAGTAAGACATCGCCGTAAATACAATAACAGTCACCTTGTACAAGTACGAAAATATGGAAGTAACAGTGAGAAATCGGAAGACGGAACACTGGGTCTGGTAACGAGAATGGTGTTGCGGACATTCTAGACGGCATTACATGACAGAACTGATCTTCAGCTGTTCACGTGTCCCATGGTGCGGGCGATCAGTGTAAATTAAAAGCTACAAAATGCTACGAGAAGATTGGAAACGCATTCGGAGATAGTTATGTGAAGTGACAAATTCAAGAACAGTGCACAAATAAAAGAAATCATTTAGCACGGGAAATGGTAAACTGCTGGTCACTGGGAGAAACCCTCGGCTTGGAGGGATTGAAAAAGGCTGGCGATGAGAACGAAATACAACAGCCGAATGCGCTGACTTCCGAAATGAATAAATGTTTTTACTCATTAAAGGAGCTCGACGATGAATGGGGTTGCTTTGTGAATACGATGTTTCATTTTTACCGCACTTATATTTATTGTGTTACTTGCAGATAATCAAACCACGAGTTATATGCATGCATACGACCTGCCGAAGGTTATTTCCAAACAATTTCGGGAAGCCGTGGGCCACGCCCTCCCCGAAATGCATTGAGGGATACACTGAAAGGGCGCTATGCTTGAGAGATTCTCATCAATCTGTGGTGAGTAATGGTTGCCTTCCTTTCCCCTCTCCTCTCTCTCTCTCTCTCTCTATAATATATATATATATATTATATATAATATATATATATATATATTATCATAAATATATATATGTATATATATATATATTCAAGTAGAGACACAATTTACTGACCAGCTGACTTCGTCAACATACGGGTTAACGGGTTATAATACTACAGAAGAGTTGTCAACAATACTGTATATCTTTGTTTCTCAACGGTGTCAGAAGAGGTCCTCCCTTCGGCAGGGGATGAGTGAAACTAACGTCGACGTTCAAACTTGATTACTGCCACGTATCTCTCGCCTTGAAATATGATTTCGAGAGTGAGAGGAAAAAGGAATACCGAAAAAAGAAAAAAAGGAAGAAGCGAGGTTACAAAAATGAAATTGAGAGCAAGGGCGGAAACAATGAAACGGCACTGTGCATGACCGGAAGTCATTGTAAGACCATGTCTGGTTCTGATCCTGTGCTGTGTGGCTCTCGACGTGCGTCAGGCCAACTAAAATTATCGCCCCTGCTGGGGAACGGAGCCCGTGCCACTGCACGTGAGGAAAAAAATTCCCCTTAATGTGTCAGCCTTCCACCTTTCCTCTACAACCGTTGCTTGATAGATATTTGAAGTTTAACGTCCCGAAACCATCATACGATTTTGAGACATGCCGTAGCGAAGGGCTCCGAAAATTTTGACCACCAGGAGTTCTTCAACGTCCACCCAAATCTGAGCACACAGGCCGACAGCATTTCCACCTCCTTTTGAAATGGAGCCGCCATAGCCAGCATTCAATCCCGTGACCTGCGGGTCTGCAGCCGAGTACCTTAGCCACTGTACTACCGCTGCTGGGCATGCACTCATTTCTTGTTAACAGCCCTCAGGTATTAGAGGAGCGTAAGCACTTACCATTGTACGTACTGTTAAAATGAGGAAAAAATGAAAAAAAAACGGAGAAAGAAAATTGGAAAAGACACCGTACACGTTCGAGTCAGTCAAGAAAGAAGCATGGTCTCTAGTTATGAGTCGGTGCACGTTAAAAAACCCCAGGTGGTCGAAATTTCCGGAGACCTCCACTACAGCGTTTCTCATAATCATATGGTGGTTTTGGGACGTTGAACCCCACAAATTAATCAATCAATCTATCAATCTGGTCATGAATCTATGTTGCCAATTCCATCGCGTCTTGCTTCCCAGAGGCAGGAGAGTCTTCCGGGGTCCTTGTTGATGCCGGCTACTAGTGTTCTGAATTTGAAAATGGAATGCCTCACGTTGTTCACACTCGCGCATGTTTCGGAAAGTGGAGTGTAGAAGAGTTGCTCTGATATTTTCAAGGCTGTGGTTTGGCAGGCACAGATCTCTGAACAATGGTAGACTGGGCAGTGAAGTGGCATGCTACCGGTGTATATTGAACGACAGCCGAAATAGCGTGCCTGTTTGGGCGACATATTCATGCCGGCAGACGTTTCAATGTAGCACGTATTACGTTGCTGGAGTGAGAATTAAGGTTTTCAGTGATTCTGAACTAAAAATCTGAGAAGTTCACTTTTGATTCACCTGGTGTGACAACCTGTGGATATAACTTGCAACAAACGCAGAGATGGCACACTGACTGAATTTTAGACTGCTTTGTTTCTGTTCTGACAAAAATGTTCTTCAGGTTATTATCTTTACGATACATCACACGAGGTGGCTCACAAAACTACAAGTCAGCCGTTTGCTTTTTCTGATTACGTTTAAATGCCGGGATAGTATGTTTTGATTCGTGGCACTTATGTGGAGCAAGGTAGTACAAGGTTTGTATTAGAACTCATTTTAAACACTCTTTTTGGCTCTTCAATTGTGTCCTTTGAGTTCACGTTGTGAGCAAGTAGTATGGCATAGTCAATAATGTCTTCTCGACAATTATGTTCAGATAGGAAATGCTTTAGGTGTTTTGCATGTCTCCAGAATATCTGTATATCGGTGTATATTCTTCGATTCCAGTAAGCCTGAAGAAAGTCACAGCTTTGCCGCAAAGGCGAATGGAATGGACGCGATAGCAACAAATTGGAAGGTTGAAATCCAACAAATGGGGCAGCGAAAATTTGGACGCATGGTATGTCGAGCAGATACAAACGTGCCCCACGTTCCTCACGCGCAAATAATGCAAGAAACGTACTCACAGGTACAAATGAACGCGAATAAACGTCTCAGTTGTTACTGCGCTGTGCCTGAAAGCGAACCTTTTTCGCAAACAGAGACAGTGGAACGATTACAGTGACCTCTGTGCGCCCGGTAGCTACAGCAGAAAAATTCCGGTGAAAACCTAAGGCCAACCAAGACGTACGATTCTCCCCACTGCGATATAAGGGCGCGTGATAGAGCGTCCACACCCCTCCTGTCCGCGGGGCAACGTACGCATGGAAGATGAGAGCACGCGCCGCCGTGTCGTTATGATGTGGAGACGCACGCTCATCGCGCCATCTTGCTGTTAATGCTGAAAACACGAAAGTTCCACTCGAGATGCCCGTCATCAGAGGTGAGTGGTCGATATAAAGAGCTTGCCGTTTGACTATGACAGCGGTGCTTCTTAGCGGCTCAGTGGTTAAAGCCTCACACACGGAATGTAGAGGTCCCACGTTTGATTCCACGCGCCAGAACCTTTTTCTGGGTTTGAATTTATTGCGTATGTATATATATATATATATATATATATATATATATATATATATATATATATATATTGTCACGTTAAAGAGACAGGAGACGTTTTTAAGGCGTCCTCACAAAAGTCCGAAGAGCGGTCGGCTCAGCGCAGCCAAAAAACAGAACAATGGCACGAGGGGAACTGCCACTTCGTCTGCCTCTTTTGCGCTGGCAGATCAAGCGCGCGGCACTGCCCCTCCTCCCTGAAGAGCATCGCCTCGATGCTAAACGAAGCGTGTATCGTAAAAAAAAACATTGTCACAGTGTGTGGTACGGTTTTAACCGCACCACGTGCACAATCTCGGGTCGTAGCTGTCGGCGTCGGGGTGGTTGGCTTCCGTCCGGAAGGACTTCGTAATTGACGTCGCTCACTTGTCGTAGCACTTTGTACGGGCCAAAATACCGACTGAGAAGCTTCTCAGAGAGACCTTTGCAGCGCACAGGGGTCCAAACCAACACCTGGTCACCTGGTTTATAATCGACTTGTCTGTGGCAGCGGTTGTAGCGCTGTGCATCGACGCCTTGTTGTTTCTTGATGTTTACGCGGGCTAGTTGACGTGCTTCCTCGGCTCGTTGCACGAAACACTCAGCATCTTCGTCGAGATTCTCGATGTTGTCAATGTCGCATGGGAGCATTGCGTCCAACATCGTCTGAACGTCCCGACCGTATAGAAGACGAAACGGAGTGAATCGTGTGGTCTCTTGCGTAGCGGTATTATACGCGAATGTTACGTAAGGCAGTATTTCATCCCACGTCTTGTGCTGTACGTCTATGTACATAGACAGCATATCAGTCATCGTTTTGTTAAGCCGCTCGGTCAGTCCATTTGTCTGAGGGTGATACGCTGTTGTCTTGCGATGCGTGGAGTAACTTAACTGAAAAACTTGTTCAAGGAGCCTTGCTGTAAACGCTGTTCCTCGGTCTGTGATGACACAGGATGGAGCACCGTGGCGTAATACAATTCTCTCGATGAAAAACTGAGCAACTTCACAAGCCGTGCTTTTAGGAAGCGCCTTAGTTTCAGCATAGCGGGTTAGATAATCTGTAGCGACGATTATCCACTTGTTGCCGGAAGATGACAAGGGAAACGGACCCAGAAGGTCCATGCCGACTTGATCGAAGGGTGTTCTGGGTGGCTCGATAGGGTGAAGTAATCCCGCAGGCTTAACAGATGGGGATTTTCGGCGCTGGCATTCGCGGCAGGCTTGAACGTACTGTTTAACGCAAGCGGCAAGTTTCGGCCAGTAGTAAGACTTTCGTACCCTAGCGATGGTTCGGGTGATGCCCAGATGGCCCGATGGAGGCTCGTTGTGGCAGGCAAATAGAATTTCCTCACGCAGCTCTGCGGGGACGACCAACAGGTAAGTTTTGTTGCTGGCGGCTGCGTTCTTCTTGTACAACACGCCCTGTCGTAAGCAGAAGGATGACAATCCGCGAGTTATATGCTGGGGCAGTGATACGTTGCGGCCCTCTAGATGTTCAATGATAGGTCGCAATTGAGCATCTGCTCGCTGCCGTAAAGCCAAGTCTGTTACGCTTACGGAGCCAAGGAAAGGGCAGTCCTCTTCGAAGCTCTGAGCGGCAGGCTCAACTGGCGCGCGTGACAACGTGTCCGCATCTTCGTGTGCACGACCGGACTTGTACACGATAGTGACGTCGTACTCCTGCAGACGTAGGCTCCACCTTGCCAGTCGTCCGGAGGGGTCTCTGAGGTTCGCAAGCCAGCACAGCGAGTGATGATCCGTCACTACTCTGAATGGACGGCCGTAAAGGTAAGGTCGAAACTTAGCAATTGCCCACACGACAGCAAGGCACTCCTTCTCCGTGGTACTGTAGTTTGACTCCGGGCGTGTTAGGGTTCGGCTTGCGTAGGCGATAACCTTTTCAATTCCCTCCTGCCGTTGGACGAGTACCGCGCCCAGACCGACGTTACTGGCGTCGGTATGAATTTCTGTTTCGGCTTCCTCGTCGAAATGTCCAAGAACAGGTGGTGATGCCAGGCGAAGCCGAAGCTCTGTGAATGCTGATTCTTGTTCAGCACTCCAAACGAACGGCGTATCGTCTCTAGTGAGTCTAGTTAATGGTTCGGCAATTTTCGAAAAATTGCCTATAAAGCGCCGGTAGTACGCGCATAGACCAAGAAACCGCCGCACACTTTTCTTATCGGCAGGAGTCGGGAAGGCTGCGACAGCGGCGGTTTTCTCAGGGTCAGGACGGACGCCTTCTGCGCTTACGACATGTCCAAGGAACTTTAGTTCTTCGTAACCGAAATGGCATTTTTGCGGCTTTAACGTAAGGTTAGCCGTCCGAATCGCCTCAAGTACTTGTCGTAGTCGCTTCAGATGTTCGGAGAAGCTGGTTGAAAACACGACCACATCATCCAAGTACACAAGGCAGCTTTGCCATTTTAAGTCAGTCAACACAGTGTCCATCATGCGTTGGAAGGTAGCTGGCGCAGAGCAGAGTCCGAACGGTAGCACCCGAAATTCGTAGAGGCCATCCGGCGTGACAAAGGCGGTTTTTTCGCGGTCGCGCTCATCAACCTCAATTTGCCAGTAGCCACTCTTTAAATCCAGGGAAGAAAAATACTTCGCTCGTCGTAGTCGGTCAAGCGAGTCATCAATACGCGGCAGCGGATAAACATCTTTTTTTGTGACGTTGTTGAGCTTTCTGTAATCTACACAGAAGCGAAGCGTACCGTCCTTCTTCTTAACCAGAACGACCGGTGAGGACCAGGGACTGTTCGAAGGCTGGATAACGCCGTCGTCGATCATTTCTTTCACTTGCTGCTTGATAGCTGCGCGTTCTGTCGGCGAGACGCGGTATGGCTGTTGGTGAATAGGTCTTGCGTCGTCGTAAGTGATTATCCTGTGCTGTGTAATTGGCGTCTGACTCACTTTAGACGACTGAGCAAAGCACGCCCTGAATTCAAACAATAGCTCTCGCAAGGCCCTCTGGTTCTCTTCTGGCAGTGCACTGTTCATGTCAACATCTATTACGGTTTGTCCATTGCGGCTACTGTCTTCACAGGCAAAACACTCAATGACGTCCTCCAAGGCTTCAGCGTAGGCGACCGCAGTGCCCCGGAAAAGGTGACGATGCTCATTGGTGAAATTTGTAATCATGACCTCGGCTGTACCGTTCCGAATGTCAATGATGCCTCGTGCCACAGAAATTCCAAGCGCCAGCAGCAGGGAGACGTTGCACTCTGCCACTGTTTCACCGTCACTGGTTCCTTCGGAAGTCACCTGAATTAGGATACTTGCACGAGGTGGTATTGTGACACTGTCGTCGGAAACACGGAGGGCGGTTGTACGGCGGTTGGAGTCCCTTGACGTAGCGTTGACTGTCGAAAAGGAAATGCAGCGTCGCCGTAGGTCGATTACGGCGCCATATTCCCGAAGAAAATCGAGGCCGAGAATTAATTCGCGGGAGCAGTCACGTAGCACGATGGAGCTGACCAAAAACGTGCAGCCTCGTATTTGTAGCCTGGACGTGCACAAACCAACCGGCGTTACAACATGTCCGCCAGCTGTACGTACATGCGATCCTGTCCAAGGCATTATCACTTTCTTCAAGGTACGTGCCAATTGTCCGCTAATAATCGAGTAGTCAGCACCAGTGTCTATTAAGGCAGTTAAATTGCGACCGTCGAGCAGCACAGGTATGTCCATTGAAAAGTCGCTCAGCTGGGATACAGGCGCCGGCGTAGTCGAATTTCCGTTGGTCCGATGTCGCGTCGATTGGAGGGCGAGGTCTTCATCACGTCGAGAATCAGCGGCCTCGCCTCGAAAGGTCGCTGGCGTTAGTTTTCCAGGCGAGGGCTCGGAGACCGTCCTTGCGGCCTTCGATTTCCGTTGCCTGAATAAGATGACGACCGCGGTGACGGTGAGCGCGACTGACGCCTGAGTGGGACGTTCTGCCGAGCGATAAAATCTTCAATTTCTGGTGGTCTCTGTCCAAACCGGGGGCGGGGTGAATTGGCAGGAAAACCCTGCAGCCCAAGTCGGCGGTACTGGCAGTCTCGGTAGAGGTGACCCGCTTCACCGCAGTGGTAGCAAAGCGGTCGTCGGTCGGGCATGCGCCATATGTCGGATTTACGCATGACGGGTCGAGTGTCTGCAAAATAAGGGACCACCTGTGCGGACTGCAGTGTGGCGTACGGGGTTGCGGCTGGTAGTGGGACTGGTGCAGGTGCGTTGTGTTCGAACGTGTCGGTATAAGTGGTGCGCTGGAAACCACTCACTGGGGATGGTGTCGTGGACGACGGAACGGTGCGTCTCAATACGTCTGCGTAGGTCACCCCTAGAGGTTCACTTGAAGTTGCGAACGCCTGAAGTGGTGCAGCAACCTGCGTTGGTGTCTCGCGGCGAGGTGTGCCGAGCGCATGCTGAACTTCGTCACGTATGATGGTGGCGATGCAATTCGTGGAAGGCTGCTGCTGCGCCTGGTTCAGCTGTTGCAGCTGTTGTAGCTCGTCGCGAACAACCGAACGTATCAGCTCGCGAAGCGCTCCCACGTCGGTCGGGAACGAGCCTAGCCCGGTGGTATAGGTAGCATTCACTTGCCGATCGTACTGGTTCCGCTGCTGCAGCGCCTTTTCCATGGCGACGGCTTCAGTGAGGAACTCCGCGACCGTTCTAGGCGGACTACGAATGAGTCCAGCGAAGAGCTGCTCTTTCACACCTCGCATCAAGTGTCGCAGCTTCTTGTCTTCCGGCATGGTTGGATCGGCGCGAGTGAACAGATGAACCATATCCTCCACGTATGTAGCCACACCTTCATTAGGCATCTGCATGCGGGACTGGAGGGCCCTTTCAGCGCGCTCTCGACGATCGAGACTCGAGTACGTTTCGCGGAGCCTGTGACAGAACTCATGCCACGACGTTAGGAGGCCCTTGCGGTTCTGGAACCATGTGCGAGCACCATCCAGAAGACTAAAGTACACATTCTTGAGCTTCGCTACTTCGTCCCACCCGTTGAAATCCGCTACGTACTCGTACTCAGCCAGCCAATCTTCCACATCTTCATAGAGGCCACCACGAAAGGGACTCGGAACACGTGGTTTTTGTAGCGTATAATGAGTGGGTGCAGCTGCGGGTGCAGCGGTTGGAGCAGCGGCGGCTCCAGCGGTAGGGGAAGCGGTGACAGCAACAGTATTCTCCATACCAGTCGACGTACTTGTACTGTGAGGCACAAACTCGGGGGACAGTCCTCGAATCCTCCGACTGAAACGGTGTACCGGCGTAAGCTCTGGGTTTTGGGTCACGTTCCGGCTGCTAGAAGGAGTCTGTTGCATAGGTGAGGTTACCCAGCACCTCCACCATTAAAATGTCACGTTAAAGAGACAGGAGACGTTTTTAAGGCGTCCTCACAAAAGTCCGAAGAGTGGTCGGCTCAGCGCAGCCAAAAAACAGAACAATGGCACGAGGGGAACTGCCACTTCGTCTGCCTCTTTTGCGCTGGCAGATCAAGCGCGCGGCAATATATATATATATATATATATAAATATTTACGTATACATATACAGTGAGTGGCGCCGACGACGACGCCAGAGGGAAAACACAGCCGGAATTGTGCATATAACTGCTATCGCAATAAAATATGAAATGCCCATTTTGCGATGCCTTGTATGGCTGCTGCTGACATATAGCTTCCGATCTGTTGGCTTTCTGCGAAGAACTGTTGATAGATGGTCGCTTTTGATGAAAACAGTGACGTCCAAAAAGGTAATGCTACTTTTGGAAATTTTGTGCGTCAAGTTAATTGGTAGATTGAGGTTAGTGAAATCCCCTTTATACAGTTTATAGGCGATGGCCAGCCACGGTGCCTCTCAGGACGCTGCTGCAGCATCTTTTTCTGGGTCTGGCGCTCATGCATATATTTCCACGACAAAGACAAAACCAGCTGCCACCAGATTCATGTTTTACTGCTTCTATGACATCGCATCATTACCGACACTGACCACCACAATCTGGCCTGCGTCACCCGACAAAGACACTTCTTGCAGATTCACAAACCATGTTGCGACACCGTTCGCACCGTCCTCTACGATTCAGTCTGTGCAAACCATCAGAGTTCTCGTCAGCCGCACCGCGCGGTCGCAGCCATGGCCGAATGGACGACGAACAGCGGCATAATGATTCCGGTGGGTGGTCCGCTAGCACGAAGTAAAAGAGGGAGGGGAAAAGTTTACAATTTATCTACGAAAAGAGTGGTTATGAGTAAGAAGAAGCCGATGTTTCCTTTAGCTGGGTATTCCGCTGTTGTCAAAATACTTGCTTGACAGTTTTTTGAGTTCGCTTCCTGCATTTAGCCTCAACATTCTTCATGTACAAGTAGCTGAAAACTTTCATAGACCAACACTCCTCTCCCATTTTTCTCAATGGCTCCCGAAATTCTATCTTGCTGTTAGCTTCCCTGCACTCAAAGGATATCCATCCTGTGTCACCCTGTACCCCCTGATTTCGGGTATTCCTGTGTGCTCCCAAAGCTAGTCTACCTATGCCACGTTGTTTAATTTCTAATCCGATTTTATGCAAAAGACCGCATTGCCAATCATCAAATCCGGGACTATGACACCTTTCCAAATCCCTCTCACAACGTCATACATATTGTAGTTCCACAGTGCCCTATTTTTCATTACAGCTGCATTCCTGGTGCCGTTACTCATTACGTATCTTTCGTGCTCCCTCAGATACTCATCTTCGTTATTTATCCATACGCCCAAGTATTTGTATTTATCCACTATTTCTAGCGTGACTTCCTCTAATTTTTGCTCACTGCCTTTTTTATCATTAAAAGTCAAGATTGCCGATTTTTCTCTGCTGAACTTCAAATTTAACATATCTCCCTCATTACCACAGATGTCTATCAATCCCTGCAGATCTTCCTTGTTGTCGGTTATTAATACTATATCATCTGCATACATCACTGCTGGTAATGACTGTTCAATGTGTTTTAGATGCGGAGCATCTAATACTCGAGGCTTGTAGTGCGGCGCCGTCCGCAAGCTTTCTCCTCCTTCTTCCACCATCTGTGCATCCCTTCCTCCTCTACACACCGCGCGCGCTTCACTCCTCCACCATCTGTGCACCCTTCCTCCTCTACACACCGCGTGCGCTTCTCCTCTTCACGAACATTCGCTAGCTGTATAATGTAGCGCGCATGCGCCGTCACGCTTCGAGAACATCGGCAGCTGACGCGCGCGCATGCGCCGTCGCGCTTTGAGAACATCGGCAGCTGACGCGCGCGCATGTGCCGTTGCGCTTCTCCCCCTTCTCGAACATTCGACAGCTGACGCGCGCATGCACCGTCACCCACCATCTGTGCCGCGCGCGCTTCTCCCCTTCGAGAACATTCTACAATTCTCCTGATTCTCCAGTGGACGCGCATGCGCCGTCGCGCTTCGAGAACATTCAACAGCTGACAGTGCATGCGCCGTCGCGCTGTATATATACTCAAGGTCGGCGCTCGCTCGCTCAGTTGCCGCTCGTCGGTTGGTTTGTACGGCGCGTCGACGTCCAAGGTCGCGGTGAACTGAATTCCAACGAATCCACAAACACAATGATCGACGTCCCTTCGACCAGCGCCGCCCTTTCGAATACGTGTGTACGTGTTCACTCATTTAACACCCCCTCCTACAACCACGTTAACCATATTAGCCATCGACCCAAGTAAGTCGCAATTTAACACCCCATTTCACAACCACGTTAACCAATTTAGCCATCGACCCAAGTAAGTCGCACTTTAACACCCCGTTAACCAATTATATGCTCCGCATCCTCCTCAGTGTTCCCCCGAGGGAAGCTGCGGGCAATTTTTTTCCTGCTTGGCAAAAGAGAGGCGGAAGCCTACTCGACTCCACTTTCTTCTAGTCGTTGTAGATACAGCCTAAATAACAATGGTGACAACGAACACTCCTGTCAAAGCCCGCGTTGTATTTCTATACCTTCAGATACCTGCTCTTGCAATTCGATAACTACCTTGTTACTTTTATGAAGATACTTTAGAAGATTAGTTATTCCACCTACCACATCTAGTGTGTTCAGCATTCCTCACAAGTCGTCTTGAATCACACTATCGTAAGCTCCCTTGATATCTAGAAATGCCAGCCACAGGGGCCTATATTCTTTTCCCGCTCTTTCAATGCACTGCATCAATGAAAAATGATTGCCCTCCACCATCCTTCGTATACGGAACCCAATTTGTACTTGTTTTAGCACCCGCTCATTCTCCACCCATGTCTGTAGTCTTCCTTTTACTATCTGCATCACCAGCCTGTAAACTGCTGATGCTACTGTTATAGGACAGTAGTTGTTTATATCGGCTTTGTTCCTCTTTCCTGTATAAATCATGCCCATCCTGCTTAGTTTCCATCCATTGGGAGCTTCACTATTCATCATTGCTTTGCTCGCTGCCTCTCCTAATGTTTGCTTAGAGTTTTGTCCTAGTTTCTTTATTAGCATAACTGGGATGCCATTTGGCCCTCTTGATGTGCTATTAAGAACCCTTCTCTTTGCGCTTTCGCACTCTCGTTGTCCCAGTGGAGCCACTGCACTAATTGGTACACCTCATTTGGTACGGTGCATGCAGTGCTTCCTTGGTGTTTAAGTTTTTTATTCGTCATTGTTTTTATATATTCCATTGGCTCGTACCCTTATAGTCTGACCCCTTGAACTGTAGTTGTAAACCTGTTAAATGCTTGTGTTATTACGGAGAGAATCGAGATGGTTCCAAAACATTGCAGCTGCCTTTCTATCCTTTTCGTTCATTACCACCTCCTATTGGGCCAACTGTTTTAAAATATTTTCACTGATTAGATCATACGCTTTCCTTCTGCAGCTGAAAAAGTGATCTCATCTTTTCACATCATCCTTCGGTTCACCCCTCTGTTTAGCATACCCGTGTTCCCTGGAGGCTTCCTCACGTCGTACTATGGCTCTCTTAACTTCCTCATTCCACTAGCTCTTCAGATTGTGTACCGTTTTTCGGTTGGTTTTACTCGTACCTTAGCAAATTCTAACTCAATCGAGTGAGATTTGTGTACGTCCACTCTGTTTTAGTATCCTTGGTGATTATTTTCTTATTGCCTTTAGTTGCCATTTCTATTTGCCTTTTTCAATAAGTATTACCGTGCGGTTGCTCATAATGCCTTCTTTCCATTTCCACTTCTCTGCCAAAACACCTCGATACGTTTATTATCACTAACTAAGCTTCTGGACCCATATTAATTTTTGTTTATCACCCTTAGCTGATCATACATCCTATGTGACATCATTACGTAATCTATCGTCGAATGCAGCCTTCCCACCTCTCATGTTATCTGCCCTTCGCATTTATCGGGGCTGTGGGAAATGATTAAATCATGCGTTCCACACATATCCTTTAGTAATCTGCCTGTTGCGTCAGTATGTGCGCATTCATATCTTGTAATATAGCTACTTCGCACTCTTCTCCTTGTTCGGCAATGTAATGTTCTATGCACTGCATCATTTCTTGGTTTTTCTCTCTGGCTTTTGCCCCTGTACGTAAAAATAGAAAACTCAGAACCGTGATCTGCCCTGCCACTCCCCCTTTTAGCCAAAATTGTACCCTGCACTCCTGTTTTGCCCTTTGTCAGTCTATACCTTTATGAATGCATGCCCCAATACCACACCCTTTTCTGCTGCCTTCTGTTCTATTACAATATTTTCATGCGTAGTCCGGATGATTAGGTGGTTCTTCCATGTCCCTGAAATGTGTTTCCACAAAACCATATACCATCAGCTTCTCCTTCCTTAGCTGTTCTAATTCTCCCCACTTCAGCCTATTCCTGTCATCCTGCATGTTAATATACCCTACGTCTGAATTGCCTCAGCCCTCGTGGCTACGTTGATTTTTGTCCCGGACTCTACGCTTCAATATTAATGCCACTATAGAATCTTCTCTACCTATACCACCTGTCAAAGACTCCTCCTGGTTGTTTCACTCATTACTAGATATCTTAGAGTCCGAAGGGCCCACGTGCTCCCCAAAAAAGCTTCTGCGAGTCCTGTAAATCGCCAACCCACCTCATGACCTAGCCTCCCATCGAAGTGAATTCTGTCTCGTTGAAAACCAACACACCTATGCACCTCTCTGTTTATTTCCACTATCTCAAACCTTTCTCTCGACTCATCTGCCATATCTCTTTGTTAGCATTGAAAACCAATCTTTGTAGGTTGCCGTCAAACACCGGTACCTGTACAGGAGGGGAAATGACGTGCATGTCATCGACCCCTTTCACCAGTGTGGTCACTAGTCCTGCCAAATCTTCATACAAGACATCGTTTAAACCACCCGCAACAATACGAGGCTTCATCTATCAGCTTTAGTTGTGAGTTTTGCACTCATTTGCCTCATGACTGCTTCCAGCTTACGTCCTGGGAACGTCCCTTGTTTATTTGATCAAACGCTTTTTTTGATTGCTTCTGCGCGTTGATTTAAATTTGAGTCCTAGGCAATTATGCTGTGTTGTGACTTTTCAGCTAGAGTGTCCCGCACCTGGAGGTTACTTGCACCTGTGACGCCGGCTGCCTTTTGCCCTCTCACCCCCACCACTACTTCACCGAAGCTTGGTCGTGCGACCATTGAACCGGCTGACCCTGTTATTTCCAAACCTGTTTTCTCTTTCTTCTCCGCCGGTCTGGGTGTCGGTGCGCTACCGTGCTCTCCGTCGGCCGCTCGTTTGTTCACATTTGCTAGTGTCTTCTCGGCTGACCTGAGCCTTTCTCCCATAGCCCTCAGTTTTTCTTGCTCTGGCACGAATTCAGTAATCAGCTTGGTGATTCACGTCAGCAGTTTACGCTGAGCAACCATGATTTTGCCCATTTTTTCTCTCGACCTCACATTGTCGGCACTTCGCGTCAGCCTTCTCTGCATTCGCGTTCGCACTAGTCTCCATTTTCAACCCACCCCGCACTCTAAACATTTTACAGTTTTTTTAATCATGTCTCAGTGACAACAATTCTCTTCATGAATTTTCCCACTCGACAATTACAAAACATGAATTTTCCCACTCGGCAATTACAAAACAAAGCAAAAAGAGTATAAGTTCTTCTACAAAAGTTTGCATGTTCGATGTACGTGCACATTCACCACGGGATAGCAGGAGGAAACAAACACAAACAAACACACACACACAAACAAGTAAATACCTGGTGACTGACACCGAGAAAAGCCGAACAATGTAGTAAGTGGTATAAAGATTTACACTGCTGCCTTATTAATTGTAAAAGCAAGCTCGAAACACGCGAAACACTTATCTCCGCACTCAATTGAAGGAGGGACTGAGCCACAGTGTAAGGAGCTTGACGCCTGAAAGTTAGAGCAACTTCACAGGCGTTGTGACTTTCTCGTTCATGACAATGGCAAAATAAGAATTGTTTCAGGAAAGTTAACTTCAATACTCAGGCGTTGGTCTGCCGGATAAGCGCGTCCCTCTTACTGAGGAACGTCGCCCAGTCTTTGGCAAGAGGAAGGTACCCATCACGCAGTATATGGGCAATGGCCACGCCTCCTTTTCGATGAATGGACCCGGACTCCTATTCCTTGATTATGGTGTTCACGTTTCACACGGCGAGATTTGTTATCGAGTACGCTGGAAACATTCGAGTGGCGAAGGGGCGCCGCTCTTGCTCGCCTTACTTTCCGCCTACTTACCCGCAGATCTCGCTACTGTGAGTGACAGGACCGCTGCATAGTGCACTGACGATATCATTCGCTTTTCAAGCTTCTCACCCAAAAGCTTCACGCAGCTGATATAGGCCGTCTTGTAACAAGCGCACCAGGTCCACTTTTGGTATCTCTGAAATTCTTGTGGCATTGCTATTTGTTATCGCGGTCTGTTTTGATCATACCGAAGTTAAGCAGATTCAATTACGATGCCATCGAATGGCTAGGTATACCGTCAATATCCTCCAATATCATCAGGCCTTTCCCGATTGTGGTAACTTTCTCGTGGCCATAGGTAGCCTTAGAAAGGAAACCTTCTTGTAGCACAAGCATGAATGTAAGAGACCGCAGTTGGAAGAATTGTGTGCGGCTTTCATTTTGGCTACATCCGCTGAGCTACCAGCGAGCCCAACATAACCGTTAGCGAGTACGGGGCTCTGGAAAGCTACCCACCCGCTCGAGACTGCTGTGACTATGAACCGGTGTTCTTCTCTTACAAAAAGTCGAGACTGTATTCCCTCTGCAGGCAGGAGTCGGTAAAAAGAAAACCACAGCATATACACGGAGTGAATGATGGTGAGTGGGGCAAAGCGTCCGTCAGCCCGTCCGTGCTCCCGTCAGTCTGTTCGTTCTTGCTGCAGTCCGTCCAAGCGACCATCCATGCGCCCATCCATGCGTCCATTCATCTGTCCATGCATTCGTCCGTGAGTACGGACGTACGTCTGTCTGTCTGTTTTTCCGTCCATCCGTCTGTACGTCCGCGCGTCTATCCATCCGTCCGTCCGTCTGCTAGTCTGTCTGTCCACCCGTCTCTGCGTCCATCTGGTGAACACACCTTGCACCGCCATCTCTCATCTCGCATTCCTTGTTAAACATACCCACTCTATAACGGGTATGTGCCACCGGTGGCTACATACACACACACATACATACATACATACATACATACATACATACATACATACATACATACATACATACATACATACATACATACATACATACATACATACATACATACATACAAACAAGGGTTGGACAGACCCACGCCCTTATGATATTCGCCCCTAAAAGAGCCTGTAGCTCATCATTGCTTGGTGATGTGAATGAACCTGCTCCTCTCGTGCTTAACATACAATTAATTTAGAAGCTGGATCATTTTATGCCCACCATCACTAAAGTATGCTAAGATCAATCGAAGATAAATCATGCCCCACTTCAAGCTGAGTGACTGCCATAATAAGCGGGAGAGCATGCACCTTGCTCTGATTTAGACAAATAGTGCACTGCGAACACGTTTACATGAGACGCCCAACGATACCAGGACACGCCTGTATGTGCCCGGTGTAGAGCGAAAAAAAATCAGGAATGCTATATGAAGCAGTGCCGGTGTATGTGAGCAGACATGCAGAAGAAAAGGATCAGCAGCACCTACTTATAGATCAGCAAAAGAAGGACGGCGTGGGGTACATTGTGCTCAACAAGCAGGTGGGTTAAGAGAATCATCTCGGAAAAAGAGCAAAACATTCCGCTTACTGATTTGAATTGTTGTACTATCGCTGACGTACTCATTACGGCTCTCCTTGCAATAGTCACGAAAGTAACATATCTGCTTATTTTCTAACTTTCTTGGTGCCATTGAAAATAAGAAGGGCGGAGTGAGAAAAAAAATATTGGAATAATCAACGGAGACGACATTTTCTTGTCACGCAAATGCCCATCCACGTTTTCAGAGCAGCTGCACAAGAACAAAACAGCATTGTCACATTTAGATCTCGCATTACAGGCGGAGCCGCCTTTGACTGATGGCCTGATTGGTCACGGTAGTATTAGGCCGAAATGAAGTGGTGGAGACAGGCCACAGCAGTACTGTCTTTAAGGGACACTAAAGAGGAAAGTGACTTTTATGTTATGAGTAAATAATCATTTCACAGTTCTAAAATTACCGTGTTGAGTCAGAGAAAACATTTTGTAAGCGAGAAAACGTGCCAAAAGTAAACACGGGTGATGACGACACCTTGATATTCCGGCACCAAGCGTAATGACGTCATAAATTTTGACAGTGTGTACAAATGATTGCGTAGCTCTTGACAAATAAAAATAAAACACGTTGCCTGTTGAGGAGACCAGAGAAGTCACATACCAAGTTTCATAAATTTCGTTAAGCAAATGTCATTACGGCTTGCAGCGCACACCAGAATATAAAACGAACAGGCAAACAAAGGGACATCACAAGGACGCGCTAAGGCAGTGCCGATGAAATACGGCAAATACGTTTTGATATTTATGATGCCACGCGTGCACATTTTGGCGCAAAATTTTGAAATGGCACTTTGACTTAGACTTCCTCCTCTAATTATTTACGTATGACGGTTAGATTACTGGCATTGGAGTTTCAAGAGAACTGTTTATCTAACAATTAATTGTTTAATCTTAGTGTGCCTTTAAGTAGATATACCTTGCGCTCCCCACCAACCTTAAGCCCGTAGATATATATCAAGTTAGCGCGCCTTGATTTTTATGCTCAACTATTGTGTGCCTCAAGCAATCTTAAAGTGAACAGAATGTAACTAGAGCAATTGCGGAGTAATTCCTTGTACGAGTACTTCTCCGAAGGAGCTGAACAAACTTCGCAGTTGTAATCTTAGGCAAGTATTTTCGTTCCTAAACGACCTAAATGATGATGTTAAATTTATTTGCAGCTATCTGTAAGCACTCCGAAGCCAAAGTTGAGCCACTTGAAGGACTCGGAGAACGTGGCCGACCTGGTGGGAACAATGCTCGCTTATGCGGCGTATTCTTCGCTACCCCAAAAATACAAGGACGTGAAACTGGCCGGCTTCGACATGTCACCAGATCGCCTCTTTTTCGTCAGCGACTGTACGAAGTGGTGCACTCAGAGCGCCACAGCTCGGAGCCCCTACGCACCGATGCGATCCAGGTGCATCGTGCCACTGATGAACATGCCCGAGTTCTCGAGTGTATTCGGCTGTGCGGCAGGAGCACCCATGAACCCAGTGAAAAAGTGCACATTTTGGTAGGAGCGACATAATTGCATTTTCGGGTTCCAACCCTGCGATATTGTGTTAGCTTTTATTCACCTATTAGGCCAGTTTGGAAGCTTACATGAAAAATCACTGAACTATGTATAGTAAAGACGCCGCTTACGAAGATAATAGCCGGATACGTAAACCAGATTGACAAAAAACCACTACTTACAGGTTACGCCTTTTGGAGATTGAGGTTTGTGTATCGCTGGAGTTCTTTTATTTATCTTGTGTTCTGGCTACACTTAAGAGTACCGAAAGGCCAATGTAGAGTAATCATTGGAAAACCGTGATTAGCAACAATTCACTGCAATGACAACCATTGGTTCAACAGGGAAGTTCTCTCTGCGCTAAGGTACCAAGAAGTCGGGCATAAGCAATTTCCGAGGCATAAAATGGTTGCGAATCAGCAGACTCCATCAGTATACTTTTCACGTTTTCTGAGAATGAAAACACAACTTGTATAACATCCTCGCTAGAAGCTTCGTGGGCACAACTTCTTGAGCAAAGTACACAACACCGAATTCCCTAGCGTCATGAAAAATTAGGACCCTATTCGTCACCCCCCCGCCGGCTCCTTTTCCCAAACTGCAACGGTGAGCAGACGAAGTTCACTTCAGTGGCTGGTGTGCTTTGTCTGAAGATACTTTCCCTTACTCGCCTTTTTCGCCCAACGTTTTCAGCAAGCACATTACGCCGACTCACAAACACCGAAATCTTACTGTGCAACGAGAAGAAAACTCAGGTGACAAGCTTGCGCATGCCGCAGCTGCTAAGGCATCGCTGCCTAAATTTTGCAACTTTTACTTTGTGTGATACAACGTAGGGTGAATTAGGAAAACAAATGCAAACTGACGGGTTAGTTTTTTCTGATGAACACAATTATCATGAAAACTAACTAAAATGATGCCAAGAAAAATATACAGAATGGTATTAGAAGTAATTGTTATGTAAATGTGAAGAAACAAAAGTGGACGAAAAGATAACTTGCCACCGGCGGGGATCCCACATGCGACTTTCCAATAACACGTCCGATGCTCTGCCACTTTGCTACGGCGGCGGCCACATACGTCCACTTCACACGGTATATATGCGCATATATGTGCTTTTAAACCCTGCGAGTATACATGTTGCCGACATTCTCTTGGTGGTGCAGCGTGGTTAGCAGCGCAGTTGGTACCTCATTAAAAGTGAGACGCGCGTTTAGCAGAAGATTAGAACGAACGTCTCGAATTTCAGTTTTACGGTTGTGGGATGTCCAAAACAGGCCAGTGTTTCAGTAATAGTGCTCGAAAACACGATAATGACGTAAAAAATGTATAAAAGCGAAGTTTATTGAAAAAGAGAATCTACGGAAGGAAGAATACCTTTAGACGAATTTAAAATAAATTACGAAGGTGACCATTGAATTGGCTTGCCCTCTGTTCTACTACAGCAGAAAGAAATGGACTTCTTGAAAGAAGGATTTAGATTGTGATTGACGAGTGTTGGACATGCGCATGTTCTTTCTGAGAATGTAAAAAAGCCTGGCTTATTGCAATAAACATTCAGTTAGTAGTCCTTGTTTCTGGTCTTTGTTGCTTCGTCGTCCGTGTTCCTTCCATGCTCTTCCTTTCCTTGCTCTAAACATGAACTAAGTAGCGCTAATCGTGTTAGTCCACAAAGACCTTGCGGCCATGCATGCACGCATGCATGGGTGACAAGAGGCAGGCACGCGAGACGCCTTTTCCTGGGGCCGGTTCCTGTTAGGTCGCATTTGCTCGTTCAGTGATGGGTTCTTGCGCTGCACCAAATCTTCGTAGCACAGTGCCTATTTGTCGCCGCGTGGGCTGGAAGCACCATTTCTGGCCATTGGGAATGCGGCCTTGCGGGTATTTATTTCTGAGAGCATTGTAAGCACCGCTCGTAAAATATATGTTGTTGTAAAGAATCACAGTATATCCATGGAGTGAATGACGATGAGGGAGCGAAGCGTCCGTCAGTCTGTCCGAGCGTCCATCCATCCGTTCATACGTCCACCCGTACGTCCATCTCTACGTCCGTCTCTGCGTTTGTCGACGCGGCCGTCCACGCATCCGTCCATGCACGAGAGAGAGAGAGAGAGATTGTGGTTAGAAAAGGGAAAAGAAGAGAACAGTGAGCCCCGTAACTGTCTCTATCTGGTGCGACACCTCGACAGTAGCTCACAAGGGATGGGGGTAAGGAGGAATTGAATGGGTAGGATTAAAGGTATATATCGAGAGCGAAATACGCAGGGACAGCGAGCGACGACGCAAGTAAAGAGAAGATAGGAGAGATGAAATATGGTCGAAGGAGTCCGAAGACGGGGCACCACTGGCGAGAGCTCTTGTCGGCAACAGGAGATGGCGTAGGGCTAATCCAGTCGGCCAGAGCTACGCTGTCGTCGTCGTAGGAGACCGGTGGCAGGAGGTGGCGTGGGACCAATCCAGTCGTCCGGAGTTGCGCTGTTGTCGGAGATGCGAGGGCACAACCGGTCGGCACGGAATCCAGCCATGCACCCGTCTGTGCGCCCGTCCATGCGTTCCTCCATGCATCCATCTGTCCATCCGTCTGTGCGTCTATCCATGCATCCGTGTACGCGTCCGTCCACGCATCTGTCCATCCGTGCGTCCATCCATCCGTCCATATGCTTGTCGGTCCATCCGTTCATCCATACGTTTATCTAGTGAACACTCCAAGTACCACCATCTCGCATCTCTTCGTCACATATTCATCATATAGAAGTACCGCCATTCAGCGGACATTCCAAAGACTAAGTGAGAGGTGGCTATCTACTACTACTACTACAACTACTACCACTACTACTACTACTTCATACCTTGTGGACATACGGTGGACGGCTTAAAGAGCTTCTCCCCTAAAGAAAGGGTGTTTGATTGTAATTACTTGCATACGATGGGGTTCTATAAATATATACAAGACTTCTACTTATACGATTCACAACTGCCCTATAGGGAGCCGAGCAACTACGTTCGTTCATTGTCGAAACGTTTCTCGCCACTGTCACATACTTTTCTGCCACTGAGTACCCGCACCAGCTACTTTTTTTTTACTGTAATATACTCGGCGAGAACATTTCTTGGCCCTGGAGAGAAAGCTACGGAGCCAAATCACGTGCATCCTACCGCCAGTGAAGGTAGTTCCAGAATAGCGCCCGTATTTTCAACGTGAAATATAAAAGTTCTTCCTTTAATTTTTCTACTTGCAGCAGATACGGGGCCAATGTTTTTCAAGCATTTTCTTCCGGTTGGCCGAAGTGATTACGCGGCACCTCCGGAGCATTTTTTGCGGGTTTTTCAGTCCGGCTATCCAGAGCTTTTGTGTGGTACCTACGGAGTATTTTACACATGCACTTACTTCGTACGGAAAGAATTTCCGTGAGGTGAATCAGTACTTTTTCAAAGTGCTTGCTCCGCTGTTTATTTAATGTATGCTGATCGTTCCACGCATTTGTTAGATGAAGCAAGTCCGAAATCTCATGCAAGTGCAGCAGAATTACTGTGTATACTTTTCCACAGATCTCTAGCAGATAAAATTCAAGAAAACACTTGAGTTTTTATTCTTTGATTTATTCAAAATAAGCCGCCATTTCTGGATGATTAGCCAGCATTTGGGAAAAGGTGTCAAGAATAAACAAAAATGCAAAACGCCACCAAAATAAAGCACAATAAAACAAATCCCATAAAATCAACAACACTCAAGTTTGAAGCACAGCGCTTCAAAATGAAGACCATGATGCTGCAAAACAATGCACGACAAACGAAGAAAGCGCGGCCATCAAGAAAAACTCTTCACGATCCCCGAAGAACCATCCATCAGATCCATTAACGACGCAAGGGTTGAGCTGATTGTTTCTTCCACAATTTAGCAAAAAAAAGTTATTCATGAGAACTGCAAGTTATGTGACAGGCACAGAAACTGAGAACACTGAAGCCACGGACACTCAATAAATCCTATGCAGTCTGTGAGTCTATGAGAAGAAACAACTTCTAAAGCTGACCCCCCCCCACACACACGCACACACACACACACACGCACACATGCACACGCACAAAGATGACAGGCGTTCAATATCAAGAAGCACATCCGATGTAACCCGTTGTCAGACAGCCGCAACATGATAAAACACGCCTCCTAACGCGAACAAAGTTCGAAACTCGCTAAAGGTTTTTTATATATTTCTCAATCAATAGTTCTGCCTTTGCTGAAATATTCAAAAGCAATTTTTGACTAAAATATTCCTATTTTGGTACTCTCATGAATGGCATCAGGAACACCCCTTCTGATCGTTTTCTTGCTTTATCATATAATAATTATGATTAATTATTACAGTCGCATTTTAGTGTGTGTTCACCGATTGGAACCACCTTCCCTCTTCCGGTGTAACAATAACAGACCCTTTGTTATTCAAGACTGCAATTTCTCAGCAATGCTTGTAACTATACGCAGTTTCCATTATCTATCTTTGTCTTGTATGTGCTTGAACTCTTATACATTTTTAGTTGACTTATGTTGCCTTCCTGATTTGCGCTTCTGACACTTGTTTCTTTATTTTGTCTTTTTTTCTTGTGTGTTATAAATGTTGTACCCACCCCCTCTGTAATGCCCTACGGGCCCTGAGGGTATTCTAATAAATAAATAAATAAATAAATAAATAAATAAATAAATAAATAAATAAATAAATAAATACTGCTAGCAAAGTGAACCCTTACACTTTGCATGGCTGCGGCCTGCCTTTAAGGAAAGTCTAGCTTCATCTCTTTTAGAAAATTATTTTCGAGTTAAGTCGGCATTGTTTTTTTTTGCACTGGCCGTACTGTTTCGATACTTGTCGTTGTGAACATTTTTAAAAGTAGTTATTCTATCAGCATGTATTTCTTCAAGACGAACAGCCTAAAGCACAAAATATGGAAAAGTTCATTACAACGTAACAGAATAAATAAGCAATAAAATGCAGAAACATTACGCCACCTAAGCCAACTGCATTTTCGCAGAAATAAGAGAAGGCCGACCAGTTTACGGAAACGGAAAGGTGCGTGGAAACGTCCTGAGCTACAGATGGTGATGCACGTGGAAGCGTCACGACGTGCCAGCACCTCCTCTTCAAGCAATTTTCTTTTCCCCTCTTATGCTCACAGGCCATAGTCTTTACATTGTCTAGTACACAACTACGTCTCAGCACTGTTCGTGCTCCTGAATTCCACCAAAAAGGAAAAAATAAACTGCAGCAACAACCAGGGCAGCACGACTGAAAAGAGAAAAAAAAACGCAGCAGCAAGGATAGTGATCTCTGGCATCATCCAAAGAGAAAATCTGGCTAGTTTTTCGAAAGGGCGCGTTCTCCTTTTTCTGTTTCTTTCCCTACAATGTCCACTTCATCTTAGCATGTTGAGCCGGACTGTCATATGGGCGAATTTGAGTACTATCCCCCTCCCCCCTTCCACTTCACAGATACGTCGAGCACTGCACGACTCGTTCTGCGAAGCAACTCTTCTTTTTTTTTTTCATTCCTCGTCTCTAGTATCGTCAGTTCATTTCGCCCCTCTCTTTCTTTCCCTGAAAGCACCCCATCCAGTTAAGAGTCCAGTATAGCTCTAGATTAATATCTCAGATACCACTTATCTAACCAAAATAACTTTTTCGCAAGTATGATTGCGTGCATGCGTTCTAAAAGCCTTTACCGAACACATTGCCGTGCGTCAATTCACTACATTTAAAAAAATTCCCACTGATATTAGTTATTCAAGTTTTATTAGTTCAGCCTACATATTCTTGATTGATATGTGGAGTTTCACGTCCCAAAACCACCATATGAATATGAGAGACGCCGCAGTGGAGGGCTCCGGAAATTTCAACCACCTGGGGTTCTTTAACGTGCACCCAAATCTAAGCACATGGGTCTACAACATTTCCGCCTCCATCGGAAATGCAGCCGCCGAAGCCGGGGTTCAACCCCGCGACCAAAGGGTCAGCAGCCGAGTACATTAGCCACTAGACCACCACGGCGGGGCAGCTTGCATATTCTATAAACATTTTTTTTTACGCAGAGGTAGACTTCGACCTGGCGTTTATTGATATGGAAAGCGGACAAATGTTACCGTTTGCGTAAACTGAGAAGACCAAAAATATTTTTTAACCAGTCAGGTCTACCTATGACTATTATTGACGTTTGATAGAATCAACCGAAAACTATGATATTTTGTATTGTTGCATATCTTGTCAGCGCTCCAAGTATTACAGCGACTTGATTCATTTTACCGAAGTTAGTAAGCCATATATTCAACCAAAAAAGGATGTGTACAAGAAAGTGAACAGCCACAAGTGTTTCTGGTGTTCACTTTCTTTTTGTCGTGTTCTTTTTGAGCTACATTTGCGCCATAATGAATCAGTACCAACTTACTCTCCTCTCCGCTTTGATTTGTTAAAGTTTTGTTAAGAAAAAAAAACACGTAGTCTAAACAACGCATTTTCGGAATTCCGCCGATTTTCACTGACGTCTTGTGAAATGCGCATAATATTGATCACATGTTTGGTTTATGAACCCAACATTATCTAATCTTAGCACTACCTGACAAAAATAACCCGGGTAATTCAAGGAGAGCTCACTGACGATTTTTTCGCCGCACCAGCAACCACCGCGTCATTGAACAGTCGAGAGATCACAATGTGTCGTTCGCTGCTATCACACGGTAACCGTTCACCCAACTCCCTTCTGGCGTTGAGAACCTCCGTCGCTGCTTGTCGCTTGTGATATACAGAAGGTGTTATGAACGATTTCTTTTTTTTTTCAACTGGGCCGAACACTTCGCACAATCATCACTGCAGCGGCTTTGTCTTCATCATTCTGGTTTGTAGAGAACGGCCTCCCGGCGGCGAGGCTGCCTACGTCACTCCTTCAACAGCCTATGAATGCCGCTGAGCGATGAGTGGGAGCCATTGGGGAGCATCCACCGGAGCAAAAGCAATCTGGTGGAGCATTTCCGGAGACACCACGGGATCATCATCAGGCGATTGGCCCCGCTTTCCTTCAGTTTCCTTCGTCAGGCGCCCACAAGAGAAAAACGGTGTAAAACGAATGTATTCGCTCCGGTACAATCCGGTTTGGCATTTCTCAGCGAACTTCGGTGGCTTTGAGCGTATCTATCTATCTATCTATCTATCTATCTATCTATCTATCTATCTATCTATCTATCTATCTATCTATCTATCTATCTATCTATCTATCTATCTATCTATCTATCTATCTATCTATCTATCTATCTATCTATCTATCTATCTATCTATCTATCTATCTATCTATCTATCTATCTATCTATCTATCTATCTATCTATCTATCTATCTATCTATCTATCTATCTATCTATCTATCTATCTATCTATCTATCTATCTATCTATCTATCTATCTATCTATTCATCTATCTATCTATTCATCTATCTATCTATCTATCTATCTATCTATCTATCTATCTATCTATCTATCTATCTATCTATCTATCTATCTATCTAGCTATCTATCTATCTATCTATCTATCTATCTATCTATCTAGCTATCTATCTATCTATCTATCTATCTATCTATCTATCTATCTATCTATCCGCCTACGACTTTTAGATCGCCTGACCGTTTCGATAGTGGTATCAATAGCAAACTTGGTATGGCCTAACATGACTGTACGTAGAACACATTTGACTAGTCATAACATCAAAATCATGTCATGTATATCATGATTGTCATGATTTACATTTACGCTCCCGCAGCTCTTCCGGTGGTTTGGTTCCCATGGCATGTTGAAAAGCTGGTATGGTATGGCATGATTGCACGGCGAACACAAGCGAAAGACCCTAAGATGAAAATCATGAAATGCGTGTCATGTAACAACATGACTACATGCCACGCTCGTGATGCACTCGCGGCCGTTTGCTAGCGTCACATATACTGAATTTGGTATACGGTACGTGAATGGATGACGAAGGTATATGACTGGTCCTGCCATATACTTAAGGAAACTTGTTTCATCTAGGGACCTTACATATATTCGCAGGCGCGCGCCGCGTTGCGTCGCTTTCACGCACACGCGTTTCTGCGCGTCCGGCGTCCCTCTGTCTTAAAAAGAGAGACGCAGTGTTGTCTGGGTAACGCATCGGCATAGTTTAATGTTACTCCATGGCATCGGCACGAAATGCATCATGTCGAATTTCGCGCCGGATGCCGTCGGGCCACGCCGACAGATGCAGGTCGCGCTTGGCATCAGAATAAAGAGTGCTCGCGTTTTGCTAACGTAGCGTCGTTGTGCCCAGCTGCGCGCACGTCAACGCTACATTGGAGTATACTGGACCTTGCAACATGCGCTCGCGGTCGTTTTGATAGCTCCACATATCCCAAATTTGGTGTTACGTGACGTCAATGGATGATGAAATATATGATTGGTGCGAACATAGTAATCCTGACACGCTTGTCATGTAAGAACGTGATAACATACCACGCTCATAGTGTGATCGCGGCCGTTTCGCTAGCTCCTCATATACTACATTTGTTATCACGTGACGTGAATAGATGACGAAGGTAAAGGAAATATCCAAACATGCCAGTCATTAAACGGATGTCATGTATGGTATCATTTACCTCAACCTCGTAACGTTGTGCTGAGTTGAAGTGACATATGAACATTTCTAAGGTGCGGCGATGGCGTAGTGGTTAGAGCATCCGCCTCGCATTCAAAAGGTCCGTTGTTCAAATCCCGGTGCCACGCAGTTCCCAACCAGTTAAAAAAAACCCGCGTGGTGATGGAACTGCATTAAGAAACCTGAAGGGGGGGGGGCGGCCTCTCCGGTAACCACCGCCGGGAACGCACTCCCTCACCAGAGAAGGATTGGCCACCCTGGTGCAGTATCTGGCCACTACCTCCCACATGCATACGTCAATCAACTCACGGCCCTCAGTCCCTAGCAGCTGCGAAGTAACTTACCACGGCGACGGTCAGATCTGAAACGCAGCAGAGGGTGCTAAGAATCTCTGGATCCGGACAGGCCGCCATTGGAACCTGAACCTGGCAACGTTTAACGCTAGCACCTTATCTAATGAGGGAAGTTTAGCTGTACTATTCGAGGAGCGAGAGAATGTTAAATGGGATTTAACATGGAGGCTAGGAGGCCAGATGAGGCACATATAGTGCTACAGAATGAGCACGTCCTTTGCTATCGAGGCTTGGCTGACAGAAGAGAACTGGGAGTGGGGCTCCCCATTCACAGAGACATAGCTGGAAACATAGAGGAATACTATAACTATAATAAAAGGGTGGTAGGCATCGTAATTAAACTGATTAAAGGATACAAGATGAAGCTGGTAGAGGCTTACGTGCCTACATCCAGCCATGATGATGCTTCAGTTGAAAGCTTCTATGAAGACGTAGAATCGGGAATGAGTAAGGTAAAAACACAGTGTACTATACTGATGGGGCTCTGATGGGAGACTTTAATGCAAAGGTAGGGAAGGAGCAGGCTGGAGACCAGGCAGTAGGAGATTTTGGCATCCGCACTAGAAACGCCAGAGGATAGCTACTAGTAGAATTCGCAGAACGCAATAATTCACCGATTTTGAAAACCTTCCACGTAAAATGAGGAAACCACAAGTGGACATGGCGGAACCTTTATGGTGAAAATAAGAACGAAATAGACCTTCTAATGAGTTCACATGCAGGCATCGTGAAAGTGGTTGGCAAGGTACGTTGCAGTGACCATAGAATGATACGGTCTCGAATTCAAGAAAGAACAACAGAAACTGATACGCAAGAAGCCAATTAATAAGCTAGCACTGAGAGGGAAAGTACAGGAATTCAGAGTCTCGCTGCAGAACAGGTACTCGGCTCTTAGTGAGGAAACCAACCTTAGCGTAGATACAAAGAATGATAATCTAAAAAGCATCATTACTGAGTGTGCAGTGGAAGTTGGAGGCAGGGTAGTTAGACAGGACACAGGCAAACTTTCCCACGAAACGAAGAATTTCATTAGGAAGCGTTAAATTGTGAAAGTCTCAAGTACAACAGACAAAATAGAACTGGCAGAGCTTTCGAAGTTGAATAATACGTGTAAGGTATGCGATGTAAAAAGGAATAACATAAAGAGAATTGAAAACGCTCTAAGCTTAGGATATGCAAAAGTCTTATGTATGCACTAAGGGACAAAGAAGGCAAAATAACTACCAATATGGACAGGATTGTTAAAATAGCGGAGGAGTTTTACAGAGGTCTGTACAGTAGCCGGGACAACGATGACCTTATTACTTTAGGAACCCTGCAGTGACCCAGATAAAACCCCACCAGTAATGATACAAGAAGTCAAAAGCTTTGGAGAGCATGAAAAGAGGCAAAGTTGCTGGTGAGGATTAGCTAACATCGGATCTGCTGAAAGATGGAGGACAGATTGTGTTAGAAAAACTAGACACCCTGTTCACGAAGTGTCTCCTGACAGGAAGAGTACCAGAGTCTTGAAAGAATGCTAACATCATCTTAATGCATAAAAAAGGAGATGACAAGGACTTAAAGAATTACAGGCCGATAAGCTTGCTCTCAGTAGTATACAAGCTATCTACAAAGGTAATTGCTAAGAGAGTAAAGAAAACATTCAAATTCAGTCAACGAAAAGAACAAGCAGCATTTCGAACAGGCTACTCAACAATCGACTACATTTACCATCAGTCAGATAATAGAGAAATGCTCAGAATATAATTAACCACTATACACAGCCTTCATAGATTACGAGAAGGCGTTTGATTCAGTAGAAATATCAGCCGTCTTGCAGACACTGCGGAATCAGGGCGTCGATGAAGTAGCCCCAAGAATATCAACATACATGCATGTAGCAATTGTCATGACCAAGAAAGGCACTGGGACTCTGTCTCGCTCACCAGAAAATATAAACATACTGTAAAAAGTCTACAGGGGATATACTGCTACCATAGTGCTTCGTAAAGAAAGCAGCAGAATACCAATCAAGAAGAGTGTGAGGCAGGGTACACAATCTCCCCGATGATATTTACCGCGTGCTTACAGGAGGTTTTCAGAAGCCCAGAATGGCAACAGTTCGGGATAAGAGTTAATGGAAAGTACCTTAGTAACTTGCGCTTCGCTGATGACATTGCATTGGTGAGTAACTCAGGGGACGAATTGCAACTCAGGATTACGGAGATAGAGAAAGAGAGCAGGAAGGTGGGTCTTAAAATAATTTGCAGGAAACGAAAGTAATGTACAAGAACCTCTGAAAAGAGCAGCACTTTGAGATAGGTAATAGCGCACTTCAAGTTGTATAAGACTATGTCTACCTAGGGCAGGTAATAACCGTGGACCCGACAAGTAATAACCGTGTTTTGCTTTAGAAACATCTGGCGTCTTTTCGTTTTGCTTTTCGAAAATGTATGGCGTCTTGCGTTGGTTATTTCATGAATCACCGGCGTTGTGAACGGAAATTTTTCATGATTTATCATGCACAGGAGAAATCTCACAGGCAATAACCTTGGAGGAAACAATGGCTGCTACTGGGGAAATGAGAGACAGCAGACAGCGGCTTTTTAACACTTCTACTAACGTTCCTACTGGAACATGCCATTTGGCTGCTAATGGAAATGAGGGACAGGAATATTGGTTTTTAGTAACGCCGCACGCCGCGAACATTTTATTGTTGAACAAAGCACAGGAGAAATTTCCCACCGGCACCACCTTGCAGGGCAAAATGTAACACTTGTTACACACTACGACTACGACTACGAGGGGCGAACGGGTGCCGCTTTAAGAAGCTTCGCCCCTAATAATAAAAACATTAAATATAAAATTCCACCCACATCTTTCCACGAGGGGAACTCGAGTAAGTTATTTCTAGAGTGGTGGCGGTATTTTGAGAATGTTGCGTAATCGCGTATGGTTTTGGAATGTTTAATTCGGCAGCGGTGGTCACGGCTGGAAACAAGGAACTTCAAGGATCACTCTGTTGTTTTTGCAGGTTAGTGCCGCTAAAGGTTGTAAAGTAGTAGTTTACCATTTCTTCGGTGACCGCCGCTGCGGCAAGTGCCCATATATTGCTATTGTTCGTGCTTTACACCATGCCTTCTTGTGCTGAGCTTGCAAAAAAATTGATCAGTTAGAAGCTTTGTTCAAGAGTCAGTCGGACGAGGTTGTCTCTGATCTTGTGAAAAATGCTCAATGAGGCTGTCATCAGAAGTAAACTTGTTGAATTGAAACGAGGAATAGAGGCACTAACCAAAAGTGTCGACATGCTTAACTCGTTGGTTGAAGAAGTCCGAGCTCAGAATGTTGGTCTGACTGCAGAAAACGAAGTACTCAAAACTGAAAATACAGCAATGGCCAAACGTCAGACAGAACTCGAACAGTAATCTCGAATAAACAATGTGGAAATCAACGTAGCTTGCACACAGGGCGAGAACTGCCTTGCACTCTTGAAGGCTGTTGGCGATAAAATAAGCTGTCCAATTTCTGAAGCCGACATTGATGTCCACCGCCTGCCAACCAAGTCTGGAATGGCCAATAAAATGTCATTGCCCGCTTCTCCGCTAGAACAAAAAGCAGGACTTCGTCACCAAGGCGCGAAATGATCGCATAAATTCGAAGGATCTTGTACTGCCTGGCCCTGATCATGTTCCCATTTACATTAATGATCACCTGAGGCGTGAAAACAAAATTCTGTTCGCAAAAGCTCAGTCACTGAAAAGGGACAAAGGCTGGCAGTTTATTTTGACTAAAGATTGCCAAGTAAAGCCAGAAAGACGGGTGACAGTCGAGTCTTCGGTATCTCGTCTGATGGCGATTTATCTTTTTCCGATAAACCAGCAGGCCGAGTAGCTAACTTAGTGCATGAACGTATCCGATAATTTCATCTTATGTTTTGACTATGCAACTTCAGGGATTTTTTCAAACCTATGTTTCTCTGCGATTCACTTCAATGCATGAAGTTTAAAAAACATTATGATGAAATCTCCGATTTTCTGGCCTCTTTAGATCACAAGTTTTCATTTCTCGGCATGTCAGAAACTTGGCTATCTCACGCAGACGGCAATTTCTACGGATTTCTCTCCTATACTTCCGAATACTGCCACCGTACACAACAAAGCTATGGCGGTGTCGCTGTTTTTGTATCTGCAAATCTTCGTTACAAACGGCCGAATGACATAATGTTCTCGGTGCCAAATTGTGAAGCTGTGTGGATTGAATTGGAGGATGTCAATCAAGCAATTATCGGTTGCTTATATCGGTCGCCTTCATCGTCTGTATCGGCTTTTGCAATGAATTCACATTATGCTTGGTAATTTATCTTCAGAAAAGAAAATGTTCTCATTCTTGGTGACATTAATATAAATTTGCTAGATGACTGCATTGCCGCTACCATTGCTTACACTGACTGCCTTCATGGTTTGGCCTCGAATCTTTGGTTTCCCTTCAAACCAGATGTACTCCAGGGTCTTCGTCCACATAAATCGACCACATATTTCTTATCATATGTGTCCTCCTGTTTGCGGTGTACTTGAGAATAACATCATGGATCATTTCCCTATCTTCTTTAAACTTTCTTGTCAACTACGTAAACCTTGACATAAGTTCGATAAAGCTGTGATCAACAAAGATGACTATAGTAAACAGGTTTCCAAGCTAAAGTGGTCTTCTATATACTCAGAATCAGGCGTAGATTCTGTATTGAATGAATTTTCAGATAGCATAAAACAATGTATCGTAAATTCGACCAAAAACGTGAGGTGCTGGAGACATATCTCTGCGTTGCAGAATCCCTGGTTAACAAATGGCCTTGCGACTAGCTTACGCAAAAAGATAACCTTTACCGCAAAGTTGAAAAGCGTCCTTTCAACATTCGACTCAGAACTTGCTATAAAGTTTACTGCAATCAACTGAACAAGCTACTAAAAGAAGCCAAAAGAATATTACGAATGTCGGATAGCTGAGGCTGGTTCTGATGCAAAGAGACAATGGAAAGTAATAAATTCTTTCTTAAATATATCTAGTCGGGATGAACCCATAAAAAAGATTCAGTCATCACGTGGCTTCTATACCAAACCGATAGATACTGCCAACGCTTTCAATGAATTCTTCTGTGGTCCCGCTTCGGAAGAAGACAACAATAATCAAGTATCACCTCTACGTTGCTTACAATCAATGTACTTATTTCCAACAGACCCAGACGAGATTATCAATGTCATAAATCATTTGAAGTTTACGGCTGCAGGTCTAGATGAAACCAGTTCAGCAAATATAAAATTAGTCACTCATTGCATCGCTAGCCCTTTATCCTGTATCTACAACCTAATCTCCATGAGTGGAATATTTCCAAGAAAGCTAAAAAAAGCTAAAATTATTCCCGTGTTTAAAAAGAAGACAGGGCTTGCATTGAAATTATCGTCCTATCGCTATTCTCCCTTTTTTAGCAAAGTCATTAAAAGTGCGTTGAAAAACGCCTTACCACACACCTCTCAATGTTTAATATTCTTTCCTCAAAACATTTTGGCTTCAGGACGGGTTCTTCGACTGACTACGCTTTACTTTCTTTCACAGATAAATAAAATGCGCCATACATTCTGGTTTCTACGTAGGATCAGTTTTCATAGACCTATCGAAAGCATTCGACTCCATCAATCATGACATCTTCTTTTCTAAACTACGGGCAGTAGGGGTCAACGGGCCCATGCTGAAGCTTATAAAGAGTTATTTAACAGACAGACAACAAGCTGTGTGTGTTGGTTTCTCGCTTTCTAACTTCAAAATAACAAACAAGGGTGTTCCGCAGGGATCAAAACTTGGCCCACTACTTTTCTTACTTTACATAAATAATTTACCTAATCACAATCATATCACAATCATATCACAATCAGAAGCTTTCCTTTACGCAGACGACACGACATTGCTTGCTAGTGATCGATCACTAACTGCTCTGACATTGAAGTTGAATACTGATTGGAACAATATTTCAGCATGGTGCCGCCTTAATTCACTGAAAATAAATCCCACCAAGACTTCATTCATGCTTTTTCATACCAGTCACAGAACACCATTAATTCTTCCCAGTATCATTCTTTATTCTCATGTCATTAGTGCAGCTGATAAATGTTCATTTCTCGGTGTTACTTTCATTCTAACTTGAAATTTACGAAACACATTGCCCATTTGAAGCGCGAAATCGCTCTTGGTATTAGAAATTTAATAAAAGCCATGTACTATTTCAGCAAACCTACACTGCTAACACTGCATTATTGTTTCATTCATAGTCATTTGAACTACTGCATCACCTCATGGGGTACCACATAAGCACACATAGCACCGCTACAACATTTACAAAATCAGGCCATCCGTATACTAACGTGCAGCTCATTCAGCTGCTGTGTGTCCAATATTCTTCATAACAGAATCCTATCATTATACAACCTTGTTAAATACAATTTATCTATAGTGTTATTTAAAATAATGAAAAACGCTCCTCCAGTAAACATATTTCCAGACGCTGTTCTAGCAAACACCAACCGAACAAGATTTGCAGCTAACGTCAATTATTATTGCCATTAGTCCATACTGATTATGGAACACACTCTGGTTATTTCACGTCGTTATCAACCAGGAACAGTATTCCCCTTAACGTTAAGCAGTCTTCATCATTAGCTATTTTTAAAAACACATTATTTACTTTTCTGCTGGATACCACAGGATTCTAAGATGTGTAATATTATCAACACCTGTTCATATTCATGCACTCTTAATGGCGCCACAGCTACTCATCTTTTTCTTGCTTTTTTCGTTCCGCTGTTCGTTTCGTCAGTATTATTTAGGTTTTTTATTTTTTATATGTTCTATGCAGTGTTTTGTTGTACTTATGATTGTTAAAATTTGTTTGTTTTTTAGTCTGTATTCCATTTTTTGTAAAAATTGTTCCACGTTGCTGTCACAGCTACATTTTACTTGTGCGTATTTATCACATTTTCTGACAGGAGGTCCCCCTTCAGCCAAGTGCTCTGGGACCTCCTTCTGTATGTTTATGTAAGCATATATGTTTTGTACGAAAGTAAAAATAAACTGAAACTGAAACTGAATTGTTATTTCGGCTTTAATATTCCTATTCATTGAATAAAGAAGAAGTGTTAGCTTGAAAGAGTGGTGGGACGCGGATGTGCCAGTGAATGGTTCTGCAGCTCCAGCAGTCGGTTTTTACTAGCAGACGCTGCCTGCGTCAGCCTTGCAAGATGAGAGAAAGAAGGGGGTGGAGCAAACAGTTGGCACGGTACTTGAGGCACTAGTTTGCGCAGTGAGGGTGTGACAACTCTGACACACTGCGCGCGACATCGTGTGACTAAGGAACGCTCCGCATTTAGAAGTCATTGTGTCCAGCGTAGCTTTTAAAAATTGAAATGTTACAAGTTTCTAACGTTTAGAGAGCATCCTTTTAAATGCGAATGCATTTCTTAGTCAGGCTATGTCAGGCATCTGGAGTTGTTCGCGGTGGCGCCCGTGCGCCGGCAGGTGTTATCTCTCGGCTCTCTCTTTCATAGCAACACCTGCGGACACGCACTCTTATCCTCGCTCCTAGCAACCGGAGCAGGTGTTGCGAGAGTGTGTATGAGAGGGTAGGTGCACTGCTTTGCTGCTCCTTGTCTCGCCGTTCGCTCTTTCTTTTGCTTGCGTGCTACTCTGCCATCCGCTCGCGCCTCACTCTCGACCGTTCGCTGGCTGGGCCCTTCTGAAGGCGATGACAGAAGTCGGTGAATGCGAATGTTTGACGGCAACGGTGCCCTCTCTCGGCACGGAGAAATGCACTCGCATTTTCTCACGGTACCCTTCGGGGAGGTGGAGAAATTTTTTTTTGCCCATGGATTTCAGAAGCTTCGCCCCTAAACATTTCATCTCTTCAGTTGCTCTTATTAGAGGCGCTTTATTTCACTCCGTGGGACCTCATGTGATAAGCCCAGGTCTTGCACTCAACACTATGAATTCAGACAGACCCCGGTACTCAGTTGCGCCAAATCTCCTTGCAGATCAAACACCGGCAGTGTTTCTTTGTGTTATAGTTGTGTTTTTCGAACGCTTGCAGTTTATCGAAATATTGAACGATATAGACCTAGACATGTGCTGCTCGTCTTGTTGACCTCGTTTTGCCATTTTGATGCAGAACTTCATGGGCATTTCGTGGCCTGAAACTTCGTCCACTGGGCTTTGTCAAGTAACGAAATTGAAATTTTCGTTCGCTTGCTATTTTTTCAAATTTGGGCTTAAAAATGCTCACTAAAACTACATTTCACGACGTGTTTGTCTTAGGAACGCGAAACAATCTCCAGATGCTGCACGAATGATCTGAGTCTTGTCGTCAACAGTAGTCAGTGGTTTTTGATGTCGTTTTCCTGCCAGTAAACACTATATCATCTTCTCTTGTGCGTAGGAGCCCTCCTAAAAATTATATTATAATGGGTGTAAGTAATGGTTTACTAATTAAGACACTGTATAAGGCTACTTGATGCCCTTTTTGCCGCATTTCGTCCCTCTGACATGCTTGTATTCAAAACAATTTTCGCTTTGGAGCAGTGTACCAAGTGAGCTATACTGTTGGTGGTGAGCAGCAAAAAGTATCAAGTAACAACATAAATTTACCTCATTGTACTTATGCCAGAGCAGCTTCATGAACGGATACAGAATTTACTTGAGCAAAATTTCCCCTCCTTTTGACGGCTCTCTGTATAACACCCCACACCGGCCGCTTCCTTTCTCCCACGCGAACGCTGCGAGCAATCAACTTTTATGCATAAAAAGCTAGACAAGTACCAGCATTTATCATTGAAAGAGAAAGAATGAAAAAAGCATTTTGTGTTGCCTACAGAGGCCAGGAAATTTTATTATTTATTTGGAATTACCCTGAGGGCCAGGCGCAATATAGATGGGAGTGGTACTTAAAAAAACACAATACGAAATTTTGCACAGTGTTTCATTTTGCACCACCCACCTTACGACAGCCTCGGCCGAATACAACGTTTTGTGGTAGGTGGAAAGACGCCGGAAATTGTAAAGGAATATGTCTACTTAGGACAGGTAGTATCCACGGAGACGAACAATGAGAGTGAAATAACTAGAAGAATAAGAATGGGTGGATCAGATTCGGCAAGCATTCTCAAATCACCAATGGTAATCTGCCACTAACCCTGAAGAAGAGGGTATATAACAGCTGCATCTTGTCGGTACTCATTTACAGGGCAGAACTTGGAGGCTTACAAAGAGGGTTCAGTCTAAAATGATGCTGAACCCTAATAGTGATGGAAAGAAAAAAATCATAGGTGCAATGTGAAGTGACAAGAAGAGAGCTGCGTGAGTCAGGGAACATACCGTTGTTGAATTCAAGGAGAAATGAACATGAACCGGACACGTAGCACGTAGGCAGGATAACCGCTGGTCAATAACAGTAACTGACTAGATTTCCAGAGAAGGCAAATGCTTGAAAGGGAGGCAGAAAGTTAGGTGGGTCGATGAGACTAAGAAGTTTGCAGGTATAACGTGGCAGCAGAAGAAAGCACAAGACCGGTTTGATTGGCGGGTCATGTAATAGGTCTTAGTCCTGCAGTGGGCCTAATAAAGCTGATGATGATGATGATGATGATGATGACCCTAACTAGGATG
>NW_023612067.1:0-42506 GCF_013339725.1 Rhipicephalus microplus | reverse complement strand
AAACCACTTGAAATAATTAAGAAACAATTAGAGATTTGAAATCAGCATGATGAAAAATAGATTAGGTAGTGAAGTTGGGTAAGATTGAGAAAAAATTAAAAAAAAAATTTTAGAACCCACGTCGCCCTTAAGGTACTGTACAGAAAGTCTATGTAATGCCCATTCGGGCCTTTAGGGTATTTAAATAAAAAAAATAAAAAGAGGCGGTCTTAAGAACGACCATATGAAAGGTACAGCAAAACCAACGAGTCTCACAGTCACAACATAACCGCAGTGCATCAAAAGCGATCCGCGATGCCACCAGCTTGTACTAAAGATCAGGGTGTAAAAGTTAGGAACCAACAATGTCGACAAGAATTTCATCAAGATAGCCATTCTGCGAGAAATAAACTCCGAGCGAGGCGACACCGACACGCGAGGCGTTCCTGCTCTTGTCCAATTCTTGTATGCGTTCTTTTGCATTTACTTATCTCGCTTTCAATATTTTGTGTAAGCGAGTACCCACTTGCCGAAACATTCACGCTATAAGACGCTGCTCATACTCACAGCACAAGCAGTCCCATTGCGAAGGGGCTGGTATTCTGGTTGACGACCAGGACACCTTGCGCTGCACGTGGATGCAACTTTTTTCTAGAAACGGAAACAAAGCGCTAGTTTAAATCGCTAATTACCGAACCTTACTTACTATATATTCGCGGGTGTTTGCCTAGATAACTACAAGGGAAATTTTTTCTACTGCGACCACAAGCGTAATACTAATTTTATAACGGCTAAAAATCAAAACTTGGGGGCTAAAGTCGTGTAGAAACGTGAAAATAAACTGCAACTTAGGAAGTTACATCAAGATGCTGCTTTGACTCGCTATAAAAGCACTGATTACTTGCACAATAGAATTGGTAGTGTTTCATCAAGGTACACCAATCGCGCGAGCGAAGCCCAAGCACAAAAAACTACGGTGTGCTTAAGCATGGCAACGTAACAACTCGACTTCTTAAGTAGTATTCCAGTGAGACTATGGCAAAGCTACATTTTTACATGTTTATAAGGCCTCGTGAATTCTTACACCTTTAATCAGTCTTCTTGTGAATCCCCACTCGTGTTAGCCTGAAATTATCAGCACCAATCAATGAGCCTCTTGACCTCTTTATGAGCGACGCTTTTTTTTCTAGCAATGACATCAAATTTGATAACAAATAAACTTTTGCTGTGAACATCACTTTTGATTTTAGGCATTTACTTATTTTTTGTTTTTTGAACATCTATTTGGCAGCATATGTGTTTATCTCTGCTCTTCTGTCTCCGCATGTCTTTTGTCTCCCGGGCATCATCTTTTTTTGCCATGGACCATGGTGAGCTTAATTGTTCTTCCAGAGTTCAAGAACCTTCTAACTTGCCACAATACAGACATAGTTATACTGACATATTCGAAGAGTAGATACTGACCGTGTAGTTCACAGATGCCAACAAATGGTCACACTTTTCTTCCGGGACATGTATCTTCAGCAAAGGAACGGCAGGGGCTTCATAAAAACAAATAATAATTATGACAATATTCTTGCATGAATATTCATACAAAGCGTAAAACTTCCTCCCGCTCTATTACCCTTCAGCCGTTCTGTCACTTCAATTACCGTTTATTCTTGCAACCCACTTATTCACTTTTGCAGGGCACAGCTTCTAAATCATTTCTTAATTCAAAAAATTTCTTTGGGTGGCGAAGATTAAAATTTCTCGGACTCTCAGAGTCGATGGTGCCAACGTTTAGGCCAATGGTATTGGCAAACTCAACGGAGGAATCGCCTCTCTAGCGTGCATGTGGACGTTTTAAGGGCAAAACACTTCACGAGGCTAAACTGTCGCATGCTGTCGACTTCGTTTGGCGTAACAAATACCAAATCACGTACACTCAAACCTCATTCTGACGAAGTTGCATCTTACTTGAAATAAGTTTGTCATATCCGAACATTCGTTATAAAATTAGATTTGTAAATCTATATGTATTCCAAAATTATTTTTCATTTACTTTCTTATAACCAATCTTTTGTTATATCCAGGCTCGTTATACCAATGTTTGAGGGTATAGCGTAGCCAGCTGTGAGCATGCGCGCGCGCCATACAGAAGTATTTTTCTCTTGCTCTTCGAGCATCTTGATGACGATATTAGGTGCGAAAATTACTAATACTGTAAAGGACACACGAAAACATGAGCCACGTATGAAAATTTAAACAGGAAGCAAGCGAGAAATAAAAATAGAGAGAAATAATATGGTAAAAATGAAATTGACAGAATTGAAGAGAAAAAAACACAGAAGACCTAAAAAGTAGGGCACGAAAGACAGCAGGAAAGAAACCTTTAGTTTCCTTTTATTTTAATTTTGTTATCCTTTGCTATCCGTCTATACATTTTTCTATCTATTTACGTTTAGTGAATCTCTTTTCTTACCGTCTTATATTTGTTTCTCGAATGTTAGACGACATATGCGAGAAAAATTTCAAAGGCTCCATATTGTTTTCACAAGGTTTATCACTCACATCGGTCTCGAAAATCTGCATTCCACTTTGTCCATACTAGTCATTATAGCATCTTTAAAAAGTTCAATATTATGCACCAACAACTTCACTAAATTCGACTCTCCGTCACCTGCAGCTCATAAACTGTTGTCAATTCGTGCTACCTAGCTTAGAGAGAATATTGGCGGTAAAAATGTTTCGGCGCTGGTTTGTTTATCGGCTTTGCTTTGTCATGTTGTTATTTCAGTTATTTGTAGTGAGACCAACGCCGCCTGTAGACAGCCATATTTGTGTGCTCAAAAATTAACATCTAATCCGGCTCCTCTTAACAGTGGTCAGCATGATCGAAAAATGGTGCTCGAAAATTGCTCATGTAGCCAATTGGCATACCACGGCTCCCAGAAGGCCGAATGAGAGATTAAGCATATGGTATCAACGCGTAGCTGCTCGTTCTAACCGCATCATGATCTTTGGTAATCAGAAAGACACACCGTTATATTCACATCGCAAATGAACAAAACAAAGAGATGTCGTGCGAATGACACCTTATAAGCTTATCTTGTATGTGTCTTCTGCAATATCCCATCCCGTGAATCAGTGAATATGAAGAAGACGTTCTTCTATACTTACGAGTTACGATGCAGATGCCATGCTTACAAATTCCATCGACAATAACGTTTTCAACACCAGGGACGCGGATCTTTCGCTGATAATTAAGCTGAAATTCATATATTGAATCAAACAGTCAGCATACGAAATGCATGTAAACAAATGCACTATAACAAATCGGCACCAAATAACCTCACAACATAAGGCCACTGTACGGCTTTACACTTCTTTCTAAGCAACTTCTTTTTAATTGGTGATGAACCTTAAGTCCACGCAGCACTTAATCGTTTCTAGCGCTTCATAGTTAGTACACGTTGTATTCTCTCGAAGTTGGCTTTCGGCTTTATGACAAGAAGCAGCTGACAGGTTACTGAAGGCGCCGAAGCATTTAGTGCGACGAGGGTGGTTTCATGCATGATTAAAAAATAAGCATTCCTCGGGCATGTAACTGTCCTGGCCACTTGTCAAGCACACTATTTTGTGTCTCACTTCATGTATTATTTGACTTAATTTAATCACCTGTCTCTGAAAACATGACATTGTATTCGCTTTATTACCTAAAACTTTCCTTATCTGGTAAAGATACACTAATAATATTTGTAACACACCATTTCCGAAGAGGTGGAAGCGTAGAGTACTCACCCAACACCTTGTGCCTGCTGGCAGTCTTTTCATTCTTCCAGAGGTTTTGCAACGTGTGGTGCAATTATCAGCCAAGCCACTGTTGAATGAGTGTGTAACGACATCAAACACGTACGAAGGGAATCTCAATGCCGTAACTCTCGTACCTGCTTACTATTGTTCTCAATTCGCAAAAACTGAACGTCCTTGAACGCACGATGAAACTATATATTGCTAACCACTGTGTACCGTGATAGCGGTTCCATCGTGGAAAAGTAATTGTGAATGTTAATAATTGCGAAGCATGTGCAAAGAAACATGGCAAGGATGAGATTCTTTAATATGAATGCAGGGCAGTTGAAGAATTCGGGTGGTTCTCTATTGCCTGAAACGATCTGGGGTCATATATAATATCACAGCTGAGAAAATCCGGATCACTTAAGATACGGGGAAGGTGAGGGCTCCAGGGGACCTTATATGAAGTGTAACGTCGTAACGCCAAGATCTCACCCGTCTCTTATAAATTTATTTCCATTTGAGCACAAAAGCCTTAAAGAGCTAGTTTCAGTCAAATTATGATGTCGTTGTCGGGAACAGCATCTTTGGTTGAAAAAGCAGCTTTGACCATCCGCGAAAATTTGAGGTTGATACAAACAAAAACACGAGCAAGAGGGTGTCAACACTGCGTCCTTCCTCGCGTTACAGTTTAGTCATGAAAGGGCTGTTAAAGAGGCTCGAAATCATTATATTCACCATAGACATGGCCTATACCGTAGGCCGTGCCTACAGTAAGGGCCTACACTAGGGGTGCTATAGGCTCAGAATATCGGCACGGCCTATAGGCAATATCAGTGGTATAGAAGTTCTTCTGTGTCTGTTGTGTAATTTCCATACTGCGTCACAATACTTACAACGCCACTTCTTTTGGTGAACTTTGCCGGACAGTCGTCAGGTGGATTTAGTGGTTTCACGTCTGAAATGAAGAGATTTGCTTGAAGCATGCATTAACTTCAAGTCAATCTTGATGTGGTTGATCAAAAGTATAGTGGGAACTGTCAAAAGCTTTAGTTTTGCTCGGCTGCGCAGTGTACGTGCTTAGCATTGTTGTGGGCATGCAAACAGGGCTCAAAACATTACCTTCATAAAAGTGTGAACATGTCTGCCTTCTTAACGCGAGAATGTCAAAGAGCTCGTTTCCCGAAAATTCCGACATTGGCGTTGGTGTCATCGTCGTTGGTTGTGAGCGAAAAATTATCTTACGGGTTATTGAAAAATTGAAAACGATGTAAATAAAATAAATGATTAATATCCTGGGTGAACGCTACCACACAGTTGCGTGTTAGCCTAGAATACATGTGAAAATAAGTTCGTCTACGGCTTAAAAATACAGTGAAAGTAACATGAGCTTTATAAACACACGCGTCCTCTACACATGCTTCACAATACAACACAAATTTTTGCAGTAATAATGAGCAGTACAAGCGCCAAGTATCATAGGATGTCAGAACAAGGTATAATCATATTGGCTGGGTGTTTTGAAACCGATTACCTGCTACAAAACTACACACGGTACTGCGCCTGTTTCCTTAAGGCTACGTAGTTGGCGCATGATAAGTTCGAAAAGTTTTCATGCACGAAGTGGTTGAAGTACGCACTAGGAACTGATTATCACTATCGCATTCAACTATTGAAAGCGAAGCTTTGGGCACCCCTAATTCTATTTGTTTCGGCCTAAATACAGGAGCTGAGTTTCTGCTCTGACTCTATGGTTAATATGTTACCGAAACAAACAATCAGAATGGCATACATTTACATACCGCTTCGCTTGTGCCTTGTAGACCAAGCAAAGTGGTAAGGCTGACGCCGAAGAAAGAAAAAGCGCAGTCGCACTCATTGATTGAAGCTGCGAAAGCGACAACAATCTGATTATTGAGGGCAATACAAATTTCAGCTTTCTTGGTGAATATGATGCTCCCCCCAGTGGAGCGACGTCTTCATATGGCTCGCTCAGCTCCTCTGTACATTTTATGGGCGAAGCTCCTCTAGAAGGGGCTCGGTCTCCGGTTGGCGTAGCCGCTATTCTTTATTGCAACCGTGAGAGATGGAGCTACCGCATAATTCAAAGGGCGCCCACTCGATGTCGTGGCACACACTTGCGCTCCCCGGCTCCACACTCTGCTGCACACTCGGCACGCACGCTAGCTTCTCATCATGACGCGGGATCGCAAGGTGGCAGCAGCGTGGGCTCGCGACCAAAACCCTGTGGTGAGAGCCCGGGAGGCCCAAGAGAAGAGGGCTCGTCGGTAAGTGGACCCGGCACTGAGGGCCAGCGAAGTATAGGTGTCACGCAAGCGGCTCAAGTGGACCCCGGACTGAGGTCCCGGGTGGGCCAAGAGAGATAGAGGCGGCTACAAGCGCACTTCAAAGTACGAGCACGGGGTTCAGTGACCAAGCGCCTGAAGCGGTCGCTACCGGAGACAGAAGGCGCCGATGTGGGATTCAAGCGTGATTTCCTAGACTACAGCTACAGCTGCAAATTATGCGATCGCTCGTGGATTGATAATGACCTGACCACCATGTCATCCTATATACAACTCTTGTGTATAGAATTGCATTGATGTGTAAATAAAAAATGTGTATATGAGTCAATATACAATCACCTTGTAACAACGTGTCGCGTCTTCAACGATGTGGGGGGTGCACGTTTTATGGTTTATAGATAAGTGTTGGAGCTTCGGGTTACCCATCAGCACTCACTTCGGGGAGATGGCGGGCATTTTTGTTTAGCCTAGAGCTCGCTGTCGTACAACTGCACGAGAAACTTCAAGCACTACTCGCGATTACCACCACAAATCAATTGTCTTGTTTTGTAGTAGTCATTTGAGCTTACCCTTCACGCTCGCCACATGTGATGTGTTAAATAGATGTCACAGAGCGAGACAAAGAGAGAAATCACATTAGTGGTGGTTGATATCAGCAGACACCCATTGAAGAATGCTCCTATAATTTAGAGATAAGCGAGAACAAGAGAATTTTCTCTGATACTAGCCAGCACCTTGAAAATCTCGGCTCATTAGCTTAGTTGCAAAGCACTATTCCATTAAAAATTCACCCCTTGTAGCTCATCCCTATTATAAAAGTAATAAAACGCTTACTTCCAATTGACACCTCGTCTTTTCTTCATAGTTATTGTTGTGATGATACGCCACAAAACCCCGATGCAATTATAAGAGATGCCGCAGCAGAGGTCTCTATTTCTACCCCTCGGAGTTGTACATCGTGAATCTATATTTAATCAGGTGGGCATGTAGCTTGTTGTTTCCATAGAAATGCGGCCACTGCAGCCAGCATTTGATTTCGCGAGCTTCTGGTCGACAGCTTATTGAATATATTCAGGTTTATTCAATATCGACAATATTAGTTTACAAAAAATAGAGTTGCAAGATTTGTAATACACAAGAAGCCCCAAAGTTAAAAATTGTCGGGAGGGGGGGGGGGGGGGTCTCTTTTACAAGGTGTGATAGAAAAAAGAAGGTATACGTCATTCAGTGGTTACAGCATCTTCGGTGAGAAAGAAAATGAACACAAGTAAATTAAAGCACAATAACCACCACTGTGAGCATACCTTGTATTTTTTGTGAGCTATAGCGCTACCTTATAGTTTATAAGTATGTGATAGTTGTGTATGTGCATCATCGTGTCATCCTTTCATTCACCTGTGCTCTACGTACTCATACAGGGATGATATCACGTGCATAACCGGAACATTTTATGACTATTTTATGGTAGAGTGTCTCTAGTGCTATAAAGCGTTCACAATTCAATCAAAGCCACATAAAGAGAGCATCGTATGCACGCACAGATGTCAGGCAATGTTTTACCAAACTTTTTATCCGACTTCTACCTCCTTCTCTCTGAGAGCGTTTCCCAACACTGCCCCTCCCTTGTGAAGTAGCATGCATGAGCACAATAAGCACCTGGTGGTACTAATGGAAGGAAGGAACAGGAGAAAACAGAAAGGCAGGGATGTTAACCAGTGTTAACGCTACCTTGCACAGGGGAAAGGAATATGGCAGCTTTAAAGACAGGAAAAGAAAAAAAATGAGAGAGCACACGCACACATTTATGCTCCTCACAGTCGTTATAGCCCCGCCATTCTATAATAGAAGAAATTGTCACAAAAGAAGGAGGTAATTTCCTCCTCCTCGACTCGCTTCAACACTAGCTAAGGAGGGAATATGTTTGAGGTTCGGGATGGGTCCCCTCGATGACTCCAGTGCACGGTGGTAGCCCGAAGGAAGAGCCGTAGTCCGGTGAAGACACGCTTTATTGTAGCGTCAGGCTATATACTGCCCGAGTCCAAGCCCGAACATCCACTCTCTTTTCGATTCGAACATCTTCTTTTCAACCCTCGGTTGAACAAAGAGTCTTCACAAACACCAATCACATGTTGGGACTCGCATCATCACAACCAATCGCAGAAACACCTTCATAACAGGTACTACATTTGTTAAAACCACGTTACCAAATAAAACGTGCAAAGGGATAGGTTCTGCGCGTGTGACACTCTCTCCCATGCCAGGCCGTGCTGCCTCCGTCGGCAGCCGTTCTCACGCTCAAACCCCGTCAGTTCTCTCATTAATTGTTGCTTCGTAGAAGCCTTCCTAAGAGCGGTGGGTACACTGTTGGGCTCCGTGCGCTTACCAGGTGTGCATGCGACAGTGAGGCGCCCCGACATCCTAACAGCACTCGGTAATGACGTACAGCGGGGGAGGTTATGCTCGTCTCCCTGCCACCACTATGTCTCGGTCAGCCAAGTGGTCGCGTCCCCGCGTCATTCTCAATGGCACGCGTGCATGCCAACAATGGCTTAAACTCAGCCGGTGGCACCTGACCTGCCTCTTGCCAGACGCTTTTCCCAGTAAGCCTTGTCCTTCTAGTCCCGAACGGGGGCGACTTTGGCGGCTCCGCTCGTGAGCCGCGCGAACGAACGAAGAAGTCTCCTTTCTTTCCCGTGCTCGGATCTTCCGCGTTCGCCTTCGCGGAACCGATCAGCTTCGTTAGTTGACGGGACGGGAGCTGGCTACACGCTCTGCATCAGCCGCATTATTTTGCGCAACACGCCGGTAATAGGTGCCTCATACTAACTGAAGGGCTGGAAGAGTCTATGATAAAAATGATTTAAACTAATACACCAACCACTGTAGCCGACGAAGTGAAATAATGTCGTTGCGCACCTTATCTCGGAGTTGTCGTTGTAATTCCGGCAACATTAGGGCGGTCTTGAAATAGGTGAAAAAGTCGTGATCCCATTATTTTTCACGTGGGTTATGAGACCTCTTTTGGTCAAAGAAATTATGCATTATCTGCCTTGGCATCTTGTCTCATAATAAGTTGGCAGTTCCGGCCTATCACTCTTACTTAGGCGCTAAACTAAGCTTCATTTTCTTTATTGCTACTTTCAATAGGAGCACTCAATTTACACTCCTGGTTTGCAGATCCACCTGTGAATTATTCGACATATCTGTCCTATTCGTGACATACCTGCAGGAACGCAAGATCCCTTGATGCAGACTCCAGTTCTCTTGGTGTATTCTCCATCTTTGCTTCCATTGATGACAAGCTGTCAATGTGAACGACGCGCAAGCAAGGCATAGCATAATATTGTTAAACACTATCTTATACCGCCCCTGAAATCAATGGACTATTTGAGCTATACTGATAGAATTTAATTAAAGTTAGTACTTTCGACAATAGCTATTTTCTAATCGCAATATTAAATAAATAGAAGACACAAGATCAGACTCAAGCTGGAGGTTAGCGCTAGCTGGATGCCCTCAGTATAGCTCAGTATAATCCTGCTTCAGATACTCATTCACACATGTTCGAAAGCTATCCGTTGTAGCATTGCTTTAAGCAAAGTTTTTTTCATTCGATTCTACGAGAACATATGTTTATCCACAAGATGGTGCGTAACCACTGCAACAAATATTTCCACTGAGAAATAGTCGACATCATCATAGGCTATGCTTTCTGGCATCGCCAGTATTTCATTCGGTAGCCGCAAACGATAAGACGTCATATGCGCGGTGTTTATAGGCGTCATTTATTGGCACATTCGGAACACTTCCGGTAATACTTTCTAATACTCCATGCGGAGCAAGTTTATTCTCTTGGCAGATTGAGAGTGCTCTCTGTATGCTCCATTGGCAAATCGGGAGCAGCTGCTTCGCGAGATCTGCTCCACGGAGCAACGTTTTCTACTCCGCGAAAATTGGCGGATTCGACCGGAAGTCGCAAGTGCACCGTGTGTCTTGAAATGGTGCCAACTTTGGGCGCGCCAACGGACGCCGGTCGCGTCAATTGCGCTTCGCGTCGGAGCTCACGCTTCGATAGCGTAGCGTCGCTCTGCGCAGTGTGCCCGCTCAAGCAAGAAGAGAGACGCGCGCATCACGTTCTTTTCCGACCTTGCCATTTGCTCCAGATGGAGCGCGTGTGTTCTATGGTAGACTCCCTTCTGTTGCCCTCCGCCAGAGTGGAGTGCTCCGACGCAGAGTTCGTGGGTCACTCCGAATCTGCTAATTGATGACGCCATAAAACACTGTTCCTTCTCAGCGACGTAGATGATGCCACTGGTCAAAAAGTAGTTCTGCTATTGCGCTACCAGTTCAATATAATTCCATTATTCTGTAATTATTTGCTCTCTCTCTCGAACTAGCAAATGGCGCCTCGATGTCATGTCATCGGCTCACTTTCTGGCTGAGCTTGAACGCTTACAGACGTTTAGGGAAGGCTTTACAGTTGATTTATCACAACCCTACCTTTACGGCGAGAAATAATGAAGATGGCGTATAAACGACGCCAATGGCCCGGTTCTGAGGTAGGGCACATGAATTACTCTATAATTAATAGTGCTAGTAACGGAACTCTTTATTGATCTTTTTTTTTCACTCGAAACTAATGCTACGACTTTTATGGCATGGCAATTTAACAGTATACGTTCACCTACCACTTGTATTCGTTGTCTGCTTAAAGCGAGTATGGTGTTCTGGTTAATACTCACAGCACACAATCTTCCGTCACCCAGACTTGCATTGAACCACTTTTCCGTGGTCCGGTTATAACAACTTGCAGTGCAGCTAGCTGAAAACATTCAGCTGCGGCAATGAAGAAAAAATGAGACGAACTTGCTGTCTTACCTTTCTGTTAACTATAATAATAGCGATAAAATGGAATTTCAAAGCAAATCCTAACTTTAAACAATAATTTCACCAAAAGATTGTGCTTGCCATTAGACTTTAAAAAACGTAATATACATAGCACCAACTTAATTATAATATATAATGCCAACCTGGGCAACGCCAACCTCTATATTACCAAATTAATTATTTCTCCGATGCGCTGGCTTCAGAGAATAGGGGATACCAGTCTGTTAAGCTTGCGTAGTATTTCGCGTTTCCTCGCGAGAAAATTTATCGCGCCGAGTGTTGTTGATTTCTCATAATTATAAAAACGCGCTCACGTGAGAAAGTTATAGCAGGGCCCTCAGGCACTATAGACTACGTACGAAACAAGATTTGAGAACTGTATTTCAATCAAATCTCTGTCCATTATTCACGCATGAGGCTTGCATATGAGACGTCATAAAACTTCAAAAACTTTGGTTTTTTTTTTGGCATGCCTGCCTGAATTAAATTTTTTTCGCAGGCTGTCATCGTTTATTTATTTATTTATTTATTTATTTATTTATTTATTTATTTACAAACTACTGCATGCTCAAATCAGAGCCCATGCAGGAGTGAAAACAAGCACTTGTACAAAAACAAACACACAATCAATCAGTAGTCAATGCACGCAATGTACACACAAAATCAATACTCTCATACAAACAAGTCTACACGGCAATGCATATTCATTAACATTTTCACCACAGAAATCAGTCGCTATTCTTGCCAAGAATTCAAAATGGGGACGGAGGGAACCCCACAAGGAGCTGTCCTGTCTCCGCTGCTATTCAACATTGCCATAATGAAGCTCCCGCAAGCAATGGCAGTAGTGTAAGGAATATATCATGCAATATACGCCGATTATATAACAATCTAGACGAATCAGGGCAGTTTAGGAGAAATTGAAGACCGCCTGCAGCTGACCGCCTGCAGCAGGCCGCCTCCATTGTGGAGGACTATGTGGCCCAGTGTGGGTTGCAGTGCGCTCCAACCAAATCTGAATTCCTGCATATCAGAGAAAACAATAAAGATAGGACGACCCTGAACTTGATGGTATCAGGATCAAGAATATGAGAGGTTTCAGAACTACGAATTCTTGGCCTTCTGACTCACAACCGAACAACAAACAGCACCACGCCAGACAAGCTACGGAAAATTGGAGAACAGGTAGGGCACATGATCCGCCGAGTGTCAAACAAGCGCGGGGGGGGGGGGGGGGGGGGGGGCAAGAGGAAGCGACGTGATTCGGCTCGCCAATGCTTTTGTAACTAGCAGGATTCTATATTCAATACTTTACTTACGAATGACTAAACACGAAGAAAACAGAGTCGATGCTATTCTTAGGAAAGTAATTAAGCGCGCACTTGATTTACCCATCAGCACTTCAAATCAGAAACTCTCTGCATTGGGAGTCTTTAACTCTATACAAGAGCTCCATGAAGCCCACCTCACAAATTAATATACGCGTCTTACGCAGACACCCCCCGGGCGGCGCCTACTGGACCGCCTCTTGATCCGGCACGAATGCGAAATCGAAAACGTGGAGCGTATTACTGAACTTTGGAGAACAAAACTCTGGCTGTCCCCGCTTCCCCACAATATGACCAGGGAGGCGCACCAGGGTAGAAGGCAAGCGCGCGTTGAGGCACTTGAACAACGGCTTGGCTCCCGTAATGGGGCCTATTACGTCGATGTGGCTGGGCCGTCACTAAGGGGATACTACACGGCGGTGGTAATACATCAAGGAATGCAGGTGGACGGCCTCACTTTCAAAGCCACAAGCTCCAGTAAGGTGGAGGAGGTGGCCATTGCACTGGCAGTATCCGATCCAAACTCAAAACAAATAGTTACAGACTCTCGAAGAGCCTGCGAGAGCTATCTTGCAGGAGAAATCTCTCCATTGGCTAATAGACTTTTAAAATTCAGCATCAGGAACCGCGATCCTACCCCAAAACGTCTTATATGGACTCCGGGACATCAGGGTCTACAGGGTAACGAAGCTGCACATGCAGTGGCCCGCGTGCTTACTTCCCGGGAAACTCCCCGTTCCCCTGATAGACCTGAACGTCCCACACCTTTAACACGGTTTTGAGAAATCAAAGAATTGAGCAACGCCGCTTGTATCCTGCACCAGCGAAGGGACTTTCGAAAACGAAGGAGCGCGTCCTGCGGCGCTCACAGACAAACACGCTGTTCTGTCCAGCCATACTCAAATATTACGACCCAAAAATAAGGGGACAGTGCCAGTACTGTTGGGAAGTGGCCAACACTAACCATATGGTCTGGGCCTGCCAAATGAACCCAAAATTAACCCCCTTTCCCAACCCCACCGAAGAGGACTGGGAGACGACCCTGCTCAATAGTTCCACACTAGAGGAACAGCGAACTCTAGTCCAGCGGGCTCGAGTGGCGGCCTTGACTAATGACGTCCCGGACTAAGGATGTCCACCAGCCTGGTGGGGATAAGGGCTATCTGGCACAGCCAGCATCATTAAAGGTTTTTTCCTTCTCCTCCTTGCCAAGAATAAGTATATGTACACAAAACTATTTACACCAACACATACTCGCAATATAACACATGGCACAGCAATGGGAGTATTGTTACGTTAACACATTCATGTAAACGGCTGGAATTGCTAATACACGTACTTTCTGTACATACGAACCAAAATAAAAAGATAATGCTGAGGGTTGTGATAATATGACGTGTTGTTATATAAACTTTTCGGAGGTCATTTATGATAGGATACATAATTTGTCCCTCTTTGTTGGTTGTAAGCAGCCGTAAGGAGTAGCCAGCACGATTGCTAAGCGGCCACATAAGTAGAACAGAAAAGCCGTGTCTGCCGCATATTATGTTGCCCGAAGTCTTTCAGCAGCGCATCATACTTATGCTCTGCACAAGTGAACGTGGCTCGGTCTCTTACTTAAATACTAAGGAACACAATTCAATTCATTTTGTATTGCATTCTTGCTGCCACACACCGAAAAAAATGGAAGAGGCCCAAACAAAATGTGAAACACCATTCACTTGATGGGGATTCACGCCCTTCTTACAAGGCATACAGCAGGACAGTGAATGTGGTGGGAAGGAAAACGTACGAGACGCCCGCTTGTGCTAACAGATATATACCGCTTGGTTGTACATTTCGTGTTTTCGTCTTCTTGTGTTGTTGTGTTTTCTGAAAAATGAGCATTCTTGCTACGTGCGAGAAACCAAGTGCGATACTTCTTGAAATATTAGAGAAACAGTAAATATCTTATTCACATTTTGCGAATGAATGAAATAGAAATGATAACATCATGCGAACGCATGTTAGAAAAAGGCAGATAAGTCAGCCTCATTCAGCTTGATCTGGCCAGTTGTGTTCATTATCCAAGCATTACCAATAACGTTTTATCATAAAGGGACAGAGAGACATAGCGGTTTTTATTGAAATTTCTATAGCTTTTAGCCTTCTTTATCGCCCTACTTGCTACCTTAGGCGCCGTGTGGTGACGGTAACACAGATAATACTCTTTTAAAATACCCATTAGAGCTAAATCGTCCGGCAGTTATGAAAGACAAGGCACTCAAAGAGGCGAATATGTCGGATTTCATGCCTTTTAGCATCAAAATTCGAACATACTTAGCATGCCACAGATCTACAAAAAGTCCTGACTTATGCAAGTCATGAAAGACTTACCTGTGAATTCATCGCATACGTAGGGCCCTTGCAGTGATAGGCATATGGATCAGCCGCTATAGAAAGTCCAGAAAAACACATGAATGTGTATTATGCAATACTAAGCTGCTCTGAACTTCTATTTGTAACTCATTTTTGCGCTGTATTCATGTGTAAGTAATCGTGACGCTTAAAAGAGGTGAAGACAAACACGGAGCAGTAGCCGCGCCTACCTCCATCGTACTGTCTCATCGCCTTCCTGCTATGATACCTACAAACAAAAGGCTGTTAATTACGAGAATATCTCAGCTGGATTCACGGCCGCTTACAGAAGAGAAGATCCTGGGACCTTGGCCGACGGCTTCCCATACGCGCAAAGCCACGGAAGCCCTCTTGTACTTTTTAAGGACCACCAAACTTCACGACCGCTTGTGAAAGAACTGTCTATTTATGCGTCTCTTTCTTACTCCTTTTCTTTTCTGTCTCTTTCCGTTCTATTATTCCCTTTTTCCCCCACCCCAAGTGTAGGGTAGCCAACAGAGCCAAGCTTGGTTAACCTCCCTGCCTTTCCTCTCTATTTATCTCTTTCTCTCTCTCTCTCTCCATTTTACACCTCAATGATAACATAATTATTATTATTATTATTATTATTATTATTATTATTATTATTATTATTATTATTATTATTATTATTATTATTATTATTATTATTATTATTATTATTATTATTATTATTGCGGTTCTCATGTCGAGAAAACTATATGGTAATGAGGCAAGCTTTTACAGGAGGATTCGCAGCCATCGGCCACCTGCAATTCATTAATGTTAGCCTAAAATATAAATAATCCTGCCTTTAGCATTTCGGCATCCATCGAAAGTGCGACCACCATGACCCAGATCGAACACATTACAATGTGCGTCAGTAGTCAAGCATGTGGCTATTGCAGCCCCGCAGTGGCTTCCTACATATCAATGACAACAAAAGCTCGAGAAAAAATTCGAAAAGAATTTCATATGCGATTAGTAATTATTTGCGTAACAGATCGAACTGAAACAAATTTCTGGTACTAAAATGCTGACACACTAAAACTGACACGTGCTGAACAAGGCCCATATGAACTGTTTTCCATGCCGTTCTTCCTGTATCAATAAGTGTATGTTGCATGTCCCCGCTTTAACGCCCAAAAAGCAGCCCTCTCAGTAGCGCTAGGTTGGCTGGAAAATTGCCCTCTGAGAAAAATCAAAATTGTAGAACACTGGCCCACCCAAACGTCAACACCAGAGGCTACGAGGGCGTCGCCGCGTATTCTACGAAGAACAGGACTGAATGACATGTTGTGATAATCTACTGACTAGGTTCATGCGTTACTTTAGACAGATACATTAACATGAATTTGTAGTGTAGTTACCCACTCACTTCTCCTCTTTCATTCTTTCTCGCCCCCTTTCTTCTACTCCTCGGCAAGGTAGCCAAGCGGAGATTCACCCCGGTTAACCTCCCTGACTTTCGTCCACCTTTATGAGTCTCTCTTTTGTATGCATGTTTGTTAGCGCACACATTTACATCAGCAATTATTGCCAAAATGCCCACTGTATACTGCTGTTTGAACAAACAAAAATATGTAGAATTTCGCTCACCCAGTTGGGGGATTGCAACTTTCACAGTAGTGGTGTTTTTGTTGTCGCATTTTCCGCCATGACAGACACCCGCGACGATAGCTCGTCCATTTCCGCTGTCGTGCACTGAAACCTGACAAAAATAAAATTTCTTTTTCGGTGCAAGGCCAACCTCCGTTGACGCTAAAAACCCACCAAGTTTAGTTTGTCTACACAGGCCTTGCATCTACAAAATGTACTTGAGATAGCATAGATAAGGCGTACAGTACTTTTCAAAAAGCCGTTGTTGAAATCTTCAAATATTTCGCGCCCAACCACTTCATTTCTTTTTTTTTTGCTGAATTGGAAAAGTCAATTTTATTGATGACATCCACATGAGATATATATATATATACATATACATATATATATATATATATATATATATATATATATATATATATATATATATATATATATATATATATATATATGTGTGTGTGTGTGTGTGTGTGTGTGTGTGTGTGTGTGTGTGTGTGTGTGTGTGTGTGTGTGTGTGTGTGTGTGTGTGTGTGTGTGTGTGTGTGTGTGTGTGTGTGTGTGTGTGTGTGTGTAGAAAAAAAAAACTTGGGTTGCCGCAAGGTTATAAGTATAAAAGTAGATGCGCTTTCCCATAACAACTTGTTTATTCAGCCGACGTTTTGACGGGAGAAAAAGACGGGGCTCCAGGCGAAACGTCGGCTGAATAAACAAGTTGTTATGTGAAAGCGCATAAAATTTTACACTTATATATATATAATTTTTTATTTTATTTAAAATTTTTTACAGGCCCTTTACAGGGCATTGAGTAAGGGGGGTAATTGGTGAAATTTTTCAGATCACACAAAGTTAATTCACGCGTTACAAAGCGTATCAGCACAATGAAAATATGACGCGGTTTGCAATATAAGTTGAAGTTAACAGGCGATAACAAGAAATAAGAACAGGCGATTTTATAGTGCACACACGACAGTGGGAACCGAATACAGTCATTATAGCATATGAAGGCGACATCAACCAAAGATAGCCAGCTGGCTTTACCTCAACGACGTGCCGTAGTTTGTTTATAAGTTGCAGAACATACAATAGAAAAAGCACCAAAAACGCAGAACCAATGCCCATACACAGAAAACATTTCCAGTGTGCAACAAACATAATCGGGCACAAAATCCGACATTTAAAAAGAAAATGTGCAGAACAGTATATATATATATATATATATATATATATATTATATATATATATGTGTGTGTGTGTGTGTGTGTGTGTGTGTGTGTGTGTGTGTGTGTGTGTGTGTGTGTCAACTTTCTTAAAGCATGACACGTAGTGTTCCTCGCCTGATCACGCTTAACATTCGTTATGATCACATGACAGCTCGTGAGTCGATAAAACAGAGAAGTCATCAAAAATTACCGCAGTTGTCTAGGATACAGTAACGGGCACGCACAAGCTTGTCATCGTCTTTCTACGGCATTTTATTTTTCCTTGGCAATTGTTCACCTCAGCGTCACTTTACTCGATACGCTGACTCGCTTTCACTGCAACTGCAAAAGCATTTTATGAAAACAACACGATGTGATTCGGACCGTTTCGTTTTGCCTCGACAATAGCTCCATACCGCATCAGCATGAACAATTCAGCGACGGGCCTGAAGTTATGAAGCAAATAGTAACTCTACTCCAACTCTGTATTTTCTATGCCTCCTTGTGCAATAAGTTTGTTTCACGTCATTAAATATGAGCATAAAGAAAAAAACTATCAAAATCAACGATAGAACAGTTTCCATGCTACGATCACCTACTTAGACCAAGGGAAAAATAGGAGCAGCTGGTAATGTTTGCATTATTATGAATTGTGTCACTTAAGATGTGTCACAAACTCCGCCGTGGTAGTCTAGTGGCTAAGGTACTCGGCTGCTGACCCGCAGGTCACGAGATTAAATCCAGGCTGCGGCGGCTACCTATTCGATGGAGGCGAAAATGCTGTAGGCCCGTGTGCTCAGATTTGGGCACACGTTAAAGAACATCAGGTAGTTGAAATTTTCAGAGCCCTCTACTACGGTGCCTGCCGCAATCATGTGGTGGTTTTGGGACGTTAAAGCCCACATATCAATTAATTAACATGAGTCAATGATAAGTTTAGATGTGATTAATAGATTTAGCATGTGCTTATACCTTACCATGCATAATGTTCCATTCGGTACGGGGCCAGTTCCTTCCACCCAACCAGTTGACAAAGAGTTCACACCGTGGGAACCTGCAGGAGCAGCCATAGTAAAGTCGTGGTTTTCGTAGATCCATACTACTCAGATGTAGAGCTGCTGTTTGTCGATGCGTATAGCTGTACGGAGCACTTCGTAATATCAGACTTGCCGATTACAGTATACAACACACACACACAAAGCATACGTGCACGCATACACATACACAATAAGAAGTAGAATGGTAGAGACTTGGTTAAGGATTGAAGGGGCTATGATATGGCCATCCTGCTAGCCACAGCTTATCAATGTACCAGAAAGCAGGCAACACAACACATTTAGTGCTACCAACCATGTAGGCTTTACGAAGACTATTACTGAAAAATTACAGTTTGAAAGTGCTGTCTCTGAACTCTTCCAGCTGACTGTGATTTTGACATGCATGGCGAAATTCATGAAATCAAGAGCCACCGATCTGTAGACTACTACGGAACAGTGTGATACCACGCTGTAACTAGTCCTCACGCATTGAAACGTGGAAATTTATAACTAAACATCGTTCATACTTTTGTTGTCACCTACTTCAGCTCTTGGCAGAATGACGTAATTTTGCTTGAACATCTACATCACAGCCATCTGAATTTTAGCGGCCAGTTTTGCAGCGACGTCAAGGGGTGTTATCGATAAATCACGCATAGCAGAATCAAAACTGAAAACTTTAATGTCACATCTCAAGCAGACTGGGCTGCACAGATAGAACATGGTCGTTGATTTATGTTCGCTACTTCTACGCTTGCGTTATAAGAACCTGCAGCGAGCCTGCCAATGTAGCTCAGGGACACATCAAAACAAAACAAGAAAATTTCAAACGGCAGTCGCGACATCGATACTCGTAGCTGCTACGCATCTGTAATGTCCTAATGGCCCACCTAGAAATTCTGAATGAAAAGGGAAAAAAACTTTATTTAAAACCTGCAGATTAGCGGCCAGGCCTTCATAGGCCACTCAGGTGGTCGCAGAAAGGTTTAGTTTTTCCGCTGCTTCCCAGGCCTGCAGCATGGGTCAAACTTAGTCTTCAAATTCTGAGGTAGTCAGAGCATCGAGCCTACACGTGTCATAAGGGGGTCCGGATTTTGGTGATCGAAAAGCCGTGTTGTCAGTGGGCATTTCCAAAAGATGTGTTCTATGTCTGCGTATTTGTGCTTACATAGGATACAGCCAGCGTCGGGGAATTGTTCGGGCTAAATGCGGTTGAGGTACACTGGGTTTTAAAATGTTCTCGTTTGTAGGCATCTTCAGTCTACCTCTTGAGACCTGTCTAGTTTACTTTTGGATTATGTATGTATCTCCTTTTGTTTTTGCAGTAGGTCAATATGTCGTGAAAGGTGAGAAGCTCATCCTTATCACCAAACGCAGGAGCGGTCATTCTGGGTCAATGAGAAGGGTGTTCCCGGCTGCATTCTGTAAGCTCGCGCGTGGCAAGGAGCGCTTTCTCATTTAAGTTTTTCCGGTTATGGGGGGGGGGGGGTCTTGGAACTTTCTTCATTTTCTCCCATGTGCGCCGGAATCAATTTCAAGTACCTAGGCTTATAGCCTCCGTTCTTGAAGTCCTCTGCCTTGCTATTTACGATTCTGACCACTTCATTAGAGATCTACCTTCTTGTGTAGTTTTGAATTGCGGGTTCGGAGTCGCTAATAATTCAGCGGCGACTTCTGCTGAGTATAGCTAGTGCTATGGCCACTTCTTCCGCGGCTTCTGAGTGCCTGGTTTTTACGGAGCTGGCCGACGCTATCATTCCTTTTGTGTCGATCGCCACGGTCTTGAAAGCTTACTTTCCGGGGTACCTGGCCGCATCCACGAATAGGTAGTTCTCGTTCTTGCCATGGTTTTTCAGCATTGCTATCGTGCGACATTTCCTCCATTCCACGTTGTAGATGTGGTGCATGTTTTTTTTTTCTTTTTTTGGCAACGGTTCAGTGATAATATTGCCTCGTACGCGTAAGTTTAGCATGTGTTTGGGGCTCCTCATTTCGTGGTATTTCATGTTCAATTTCTCCATTACTTCTGTGCTCGCCCACGTGCTGGAGAGCTTTTCGAGTTGAACTATGTGCTGAGCTTCAACTATTTCGTCCGACGTGTTGTGGACTCCCCACTGCAAATATCTTTCATTGCCAATGTACGATGAAAGAAGTACGGCTGATGTGTAGGTCTTACTTATGAGAGCATCTATAATGTCCTTGTCCGCTTTGTTCCACAGGACGAAGAACTGTACGTACGTGATGTGGCTCGTTGCGAAAGCATGGACCATTGATGTTTCATTCCTTGATGCGTTTCCTTCTGTTAGTGACTCTTCGAATTATAGAAATCGCTGCCATGACTTTATTATTGAGGCGCACTATCGTCTCCTCGTTTGTGCCATTGGCCTCGAGCCAAAGCCCAAGGATCCGTATACGGGGCACGATCGCGATGATCCTTACCACTCTTAGTGGTCAGAGTGAGCCTTTGATGTGAAAATCAAATGTTCCCTTGGGTGGTCTTCCCAGCTTTCCGGGGCTGTACAACAAGAGGTCTGATTTCTCAGGAGAGCTCCGTAGCCCCGTGTTAGCTAAGTAGCTTTCCATTGCCTCGACCGCCTCCTGGAGTCATTTTATTTATTTTATTTTTTTTATTTATCATATACTGCGAACCATTTAAGGTCCAAGCAGGAAAGGTACAGCAAGTTCAAAGGTTAAATAAAAGTACAACAAAGTTACAACAAAATTGATACTGGTATACACGAAAAGTAAGAAAAACATAGCAATCACCATGAAATTATACTCCTTTCCAGAGGGCTGAGTACACCCACTGCAACACAATCCATAAGCAAAGCACCACACTCTTAGGCACACAACAAATTGTTAAATCAAACAAGTATTGTGAAAGCCAGGAAACACAAGGCGCATTTCATGGTGAAAAGGAAAGAAGAGTAGAGTTTCGGGGCAACAAATTCCCCTCAGTGTTCATGCTTCCATTTGTCCAGCGTAGGTCTTCCTAGTTGTCCAGATTGTTATTCCCTCAGCATATATTGCGCGATTGATTTACTTCGATGTTGAACTGCGAAATTTCTACAATACTGAATACAATCATATCATTTGAGGTTTCTCTACTGGGCGTGTGCTGCTTAACATTTCATTCTATATATACTTCAGCTGAAAGCATATCTCATGGCTCTTTTGTAGCAGGACCACCTCACACCCTGATATTAAATGGTTTATCAGAGCGCATGCACTAGGTCGATCAATTTTGACACAAAATGTGGCACTACCAACGCGGTGCTCACACATACGTATTAGTTAAAGGCTATATTCTTTCAAAGGTAAAATGTATGAAGACAAGCTGAATCGATCTCGTAATACATGCATACATTACCGCCGTTGGCATGACTACGCCGAAAGACGTCGTTCATGGGGCGGCCTACAGTTGGCTCTTCGCATATGCAGTCTTTCGCCACGGAGGTTCCCTGCGAAGTCAGTGAGGCATAGGAGCCTGGTTTGAGGTTCTGCAGCTCTTCTCTGATGTCATAAGCATTCAAAATTCTTTAAGGCTTCTACTCAGCTGTCATACTTGCGCAATAACCTTGGCGCACTAAAGACTAACATCCCGGCGATGACGAATCCAGTAAAGCATAATTTTTAACTTTGTTATAACGAGTTTCATTGGTTGAGCAGGAGCAAGGGGAACGAGGAACCAGAGCACCACATGGGGTCAGCGGAGACGTGTGCTCTCGTCTACCGAATGGAACTATTGCGTTGCTCTGAGGGCCGAGCTAATAGAGGGCGCGCGTAATGTCAGGCGTCATGTGACCAAACTTATCCCGCGCTCGCACGCCGGCTTCGCGGACATGCTTAGACAATCCGCACGCTTGCAATGTCCGGGCAGCACGGCACCTGCCCCCCACCCTCCCGGGTATAAAGTCAGAAGTTACGTAATTGATGTCCTTACTTCCTCCGCACTTTCTTTACTCCGACGCTGGCTGCGGAGCACCGAAAACTACCATCCAAAACTACCACCTAAATTTATAGGAAAAATGTTGAACAAGCAATACCTCTTTTGTCAAGGCGGCATTGAATCTATAATTTTAAAAATTTAGATTTTCTTCAAGAGTTCTTTAACATTAAAACCATCTCAATCTCGGAAACTTGATTAATGTCACCATTATGACCAATCTATCTTAACTATCGAGAGCAAAAGATCTATCCCTACTATCCCGATACGCTTTCTTTTCCCTACTGCTCTATTCGTACTTTTAAATCACAGCGTTTATAACGCTTCGAATGTTTACGCTTGCTGCCGACTTCTAATGACAGCCCTTTTAACGCCCTTAGCAGTGGTTCTTTATTGTTCTCTAACATCTTAAACACGCCGCGAAAATGGTACGAGCACTACAAGGTGAAAGACGCACTGCAGCATTGACACAGTGCGCAATTTTATTGAAAACTACGTAAACACTCAAATTCCAACTACTTATCACCTATGTAACTGCACCTGATGAAAACGTCAGAAGACAAGTTTCGGGATTTCAGGAAAATCCACCGATACACCCAAAAAAAACAACAACAGATTGCCTTATTGTGTTTGTGTTGGGCGCTGTTTAGCTCCTCCTCTGTTGGCTCCTCCAATGGGCACCATCTTTCCTTTTCTAATTCGTGAGGCTAAACGATGTCAGGTTGCTAAATTGCGTCATCCGTCAAACAATTCAGAAACTGATTGAACGGCTGCACACGGACATATACATCCTGTCTGGTTATAAATTACCGAAAAGTGAGTAACTCCTAAAAGTACTACCACAGTTGTGTAAATTGATCCATATTTTAAAAAAAATAAATTTTGTTCCTGCGTTGACATACTCATTTGGGCTCCCGATAGGTTGAGGAGTATTTGAGACATTTACGAAGTCAAACAACCCATGTCAATGGTCCCTAAACAAAGAGTGCAAAGTTAAACAAACGTCTCATCTTTTTGCCGTGAACAGCAGGCGTTGTCCTGCTGTACGCGGCACTATGTGGCGGTCCTAGTGACATACTACACAAAAACTAAACCAGCAATGAAACAGTATTATTGTGATATTGTTTAGTGGAACTTGGCGCGATGCGTTACACATAGTTTGTGCGCACTGGTTAAAGTGTACGGAAAGGGTACAATAATAACACGCGAAGTGCCACCTTTACAAATAGATTTATTTGTCTATTTCAAGCAAAAGTCTACAAAATTTTCGACGCGAAGCAGAAACTATAATATATATCCTGGAGCAGTTTCGACTCCCTAAATGTGAGTGCAACTTCTTTTCGCGTACTACAAATGGTGCACATGTTATTATATCATGAGATATGAAAAACTGAGATGGTTTCGCTTTAAAAATTATAAAAGTGTTTCTACCGAATCTGTGATTTTCGTATGCCTGAGCAACCACACGACGATAAGGCGTGCCTTTGCAGAGAAACCTGGATACGTTTTTACTCCTCGAGTTCTTACAACTTGCACCTAAATGTAGCTACACGGCTGTTTTAGGGTCGAAGCGCTCTAGGGCGTGGATCATTCCTTTTTAGTGTATGTTGTAGTAGCCACTTCTAGTTAGGTTTAAGAATAGCTCACTAGATGGCGTTGTGTATCTATGTCCTAAGAAATAATAGCACGAAATGGCATTGGTGGTTTTCGCATTAAGAAATTCACAGCATATCTATGCAGTGAATGAATTTGAGTGGGGTGAGCGTCCTTCCATCCGGCCATTCATCTGATGCATGCTTGCTGTAGATAGATAGGGACAGACAGACAGACAGACAGACAGACAGACAGACAGACAGACAGACAGACAGACAGACAGACAGATGGATGAACGCGTGGCCGGACCAATAGATAGATAGATAGATAGATAGATAGATAGATAGATAGATAGATAGATAGATAGATAGATAGATAGATAGATAGATAGATAGATAGATAGATAGATAGATAGATAGATAGATAGATAGATAGATAGATAGATAGATAGATAGATAGATAGATAGATAGATAGATAGATAGATAGATAGATAGATAGATAGATAGATAGATAGATAGATAGATAGATAGATAGATAGATAGATAGATAGATAGATAGATAGATAGATAGATAGATAGATAGATAGATAGATAGATAGATAGATAGATAGATAGATAGATAGATAGATAGATAGATAGATAGATAGATAGATAGATAGATAGATAGATAGACGGACGGACGGACGGATGGACGGATGGATGGATGCTTCAGCTTTCTCATCCCCATTCACTTCGTGGATATGCTGTGAATTTTTCGCATGGCATGCTCAATGAGATGTGATCGCTGGTTGAATCGAAATTATTTTGACACTTAACCTTCTAGCACAACCGGTCAGCTAACATGACCCACAACATAAAGCATCGCGAAAGTTTTCTGTTCTAAGTCAGAAAAAATAGACAAAAGCGCTTTGAAACTTACGTTATGTTCCATTAAAACGTAGGAAATCCGGCAAGGTCTGCTGGCAACAACAGAGCTTAGGGGTCTGCTTGTATTTGTGCCAGTTTCTGTTACTTCAGCCCCAGTGATTCTGTGTACTAAAAGTGTATGTAGACAGCAAGCTGGAAAAGTGTCATCAGTATTCAATGAATTTTCTTTTTATGTTGAGCTATCATTTTATTGTGAAGCTGACATCAATACTAGGGGTCAGGTAGCACAAAGAACAAGGCTGTAGGCACTAAGGAGTGAAGTTATGAGGCACATGAGCGCCAAAGACAAAAAACATAAGTGCCCACGTTTTGTGAAAAACCCGGTCTCAGGAGAAACGCCTCACATGCCAGGGAGGAATCATATCATGGGAAAGGCACTGTGGTTAACGCAAACAAAAGCATAAGTATGGCCTGTAAGCCGCGCGGTCGCGGACGAAAGCACAGGAAGCATTATGGTGGTGCCATGCGGTGACGTGTTTGTTGTCTAAAAGTTATGTCATTATTCAATGCGGAGGCAGTTATGCTAGAGGCTATATAATCTTGCTATGTTCCTTTAGAACTGAGAGGTTAAGGGTGGTACATTAGGATTCGGGAAAACTTGATGTCCGGGAATAGTGCCGATAATATTAGGTGATATCATGAGAGTACTGCTTGCGCTCCTAGATATGCCAGGTGACTGCAGTGGCACGAAAAAGGGGGTGAATGATTACCGTTATTATGTTACTCTCTGTTCATTGCTTAATCCTTTATTTTTGTACTTATATTTGTTTGCTTGATTTTTCATTCGCTCGCGCATCATTCAGGTGTTCGACTAAACCACAATCTGGTTTCTCTAAATACTCGAGAGCACAGCGGCTGACATTGGTCATGCATCTACGCAACAGAGTGGCACAAATTCATTGATACTATATAAGCGGCTAGAGTGTAGTGCCCTAAGCACGAGCTATGAGATCCTATAATATTGCATAACAGCGACAAAGAAGTATGATATGATGAGTAAACCATGCAGATAAGAGGGCCTACTTTGATGACATTGCGTCCATCGGTACGCTGGCTGTGTTGTCTCAACGCATCCCTTCCTGGCCATTCCATATATATCATAACTAGACATACATAACTGAACTTGAGGTACTGGCTCAATGCCGTTTCATTAAATGGTGTGCACTTCTTTTCATTCCTTTCATTAGATGGTGCACGCTTTATTTCATTAAATGGGTGTGCACTTCTCGCCCTTAACGCTAGACAACACACTTTTCTCACCAATTGTTCTTCTCTGCACTTAACACTTATCCGAATGCCATTACCGATCGCAATTCAGGCGAATAATACGTTGTAGACTTTCTAAACTTCCTATTGGTATTGAAATTTTCGGACATGCTCTGCTTGCTGTTAATAGTGTGCTGGTTTTAGTTGGCGATCTGCATTGCTGGAAAGTTCACGTCACTGTAAGGATGAGTGAAACGAAAATGACAATAGAATGCCCTTCTAGAGTACTCGCTATACCATTAACTCTCAGCAATCATAGGCTGCTAGTTTTGTTAAGCACAACACTTCGATGAGCTGTGTTCGCTCCAAGTGAGGATTACGAGGCCTACAACTGTAAGTATGCGAAATCATTCGTGAGTAGACATACTCGAACTCACTCGCTCGCAGATCGAGCAGTGAGCCTGCGTGATTCTGGATAAGTAATATTTTAGTGAAGTTTGACCGAGTCCCGTTGAAGAACATTTTCGTGAGTGAAAGTTCGAGGGAGTCGGCGCAGAAAAATTTTGGTGAGTCTGAGTCTGAGTGAGTCTGAGTGGGTTCCACTTCTTTTTTGCCAATCCAACGCACAGCTTCTTTGCATGCGAATCACCACAGCAACGCTTGACACGACAAATCACAAGAACGCGAAAGCGAGGCTTACCTTGAAAGAAGTAAAACATGGCTGTTCTATATTTAACAATGTCCAGTGGATGCACTAGTATCGCATGTTGTAAATACAGAAGAGCTAGTCTAGATGTCGTTTGCTCTGCTGAACGTGAAAACTGCAGTGTGGCTATACAGATTACGGGACCACTGCAGTAGCTTGATTCATTCTCGACCTGTCCTTTCTTGTTATTTATTCTGCCATTGCTGCATTGTCTTTCCAAGCCTGGTCACTGAATCACTGCCAAGGTAGCTTCGACATAGGCTTATAACGTTGCTGGGGTAACTGTCTCGAAAGAACAAGTGAACGAAATGTTCGTGCAAAAGAAACAAACCTCTGACGCAGCAACAACATATCAGACTAAACCCAACGGCACCCGGCACTGTACCAGAATACCTGTTCAACGCCTCGTATATTCGTTCCGCTTGGACGCGGGTGAATTTATCCTTTTCTGCGAATGTTAACCAATCACCTATTGTCCGCATCTGTGCGTTTAATGCGCGTAGCTGTCATGCGCCAACAAAAGCCCACGTTGCAAGCCCTGGCTCCGCGTACCGCAGCTGGTGACAATACGTACGGCACTCAGATTAGCACGTAGTTCTGCCTTTTGTTGTCTACTCGTATTTGACTCACGGTCACCCCGAGAGTTCTTCAAGACGCTCTCCAATCACAGCCAGTAGTTAACTAGTGTTTTATAGACGGCAACAATACGAGATAGAGCTACAGCTATACTTAGTGAATATCTTATTTGTTAAATCCATACATTCTACGTATGCTCAGTAAGAGCGTTCACAAATACCGTCCAATAACTGTGCAGTTTAACACAATGGGGCAGCTGGCACTGAAGCACTTTACGGTTACCCTTGAACCTAGTTGTCAAGCGAATCAACGAGAGTTCAAGAAGCACAATAAATAAATCCCACTTTCAAGACTTTCCAGTTTATTAAAACGCATCATACAGCTACAGGCTTTGAATGCAATGTGTTTGGTTATGTTTTCGAAAGGTCAAAATAAGGTTTAAGTATAGTCCCTTTGGCAGAAACGCATAAACGGCATGCAAACAATATGTGCGTCAGGAATGGACATTCCTTTTCCCAAGTTGGCGCACCACATTATGAACCTGTATAGTTAGCACAATAAATACAGTTTGTAGCTTATTTCACAATGAAAGAAGGGGCTCACGTGTTCTCTTGTATTTCTTTTTTCAACCAGTCGACAAAATTTCAGTGCAAGAAAGGCGGTTCACTTCAGCGGGTTCGCAATGAAAATGTTCATGTTACCGTCAGTATATGACAACCTAAGCTTAATGTAGCCTGTATTGTGTGCTGCCAAAGTAGCTGCATGCAAGGTACATTTGCCCCAGAAACGATACATAAACGTTCAAGTTTACTGGTGTCAAAAACTGTTTATTTACAGCAACATATTTCACAGGCCGAGGACATGAGAATTCCCATACTCTACCCGACCGCAAAACTTCCATTTCCACTGACCTTAGCCATTTTACTTAGATTCTAGTTAAAATTGAGCCCCTTGTCTCTCTTGTACTGCGGGTTTAGCAGAGCATCACTCTGTTTATTTTTTAAACTCCCGCATTTTGCCCTCGAAACAAACGGCCTGCGCACTTCTCAGTCGTCAGTTGTAATGTTCATCGAATTCTTCCCAAGCGTGCAGTAACCGTTCCTGCAAACGCCAGTTCTGTACACTCCCGTTCTTTTTCTGAATTTCTTGGTCTTCGATGTACGACTGTACTCCAGCTGAAAGACAAACGAAAAGGAAGATGTAATTCATTCATTTCATTTACGTTCATGCACGCGTAAGTTTTGGTGATGAGATGACACAACTCAAATCACTTATCAGCAGTTCATATTAAAGAAAAAAAAGTTGCTTCGGGGTAAACGCGTCTGGATTTGTTGTTGTCATTGTCGCTACTTTTATTGTCAATATTGTTATTGTTGACATTTCTATTTTGCTTCTTTCCTGTTTCTCAAATGAGTACATTTTAGCGCAGGCAGAAAAACTCAAACAAAAGAAAATGGCTGCGTATCCGCTTGCTTCGCTGCAAATGTCAAAAGGCTTCTGCCGGCCGATTTTTTTGTGCATAGCGTCGCATTATGAGCGCAGCGTAAGAAACGCTAGGGTGTTTAGAATAACGTATCTACGTACTTTCTAGTAAAGAAACGCACCACCTAATACTTGCGTATTGATGTTGTGCGTCAGCTATAATTAATATTAGCTTTTTCATTACAATTATCACAAGTATGTGAATGCAGACACCAGTTCAATTTAGCCGGGCGTTCAACAAGCGCTTAAACTCAGGCCAGGTGGCTTAATCATGGGCAGGTAAACAGACAGACAGACCAAAATGTCTGCTTCGAAATATCCAAAAAAAAGGCTATCGTCTTTAAAGTCATCCTTAAAAGATAGTACACAGGCCGAGTGGCGTTCAGGAGATGTCTCCTTCCTGTATCTTACGTTTTCGAGACTGTAAATCTCAATCGTGGTTTCACGCTACCTATTTACGCGCTCAAGAATGCACCAACTTCACCAAAGCAAAATGTATGCCTGAGATGGGCAGACCGCCTAAAAATTAAAGCTGGATGACGGACGTGTGACTCTACAGGATCCAGTAAGGGAGCAGCTGTAGGTGTGTGTTACGGTGTATGAGCGTTCGTGTATGATTTAATGTTATCAATAGTACAGCAATGTCGAGGTCATCTGGCATGGAGCTTTATCGGCAAAGAAACATGTATTTTCTAGAAATGCGCTCCTTGATATCACTTCTTTTATTATAGTGAGTTTACGGTTACTGTTTCGCGACGTGCAATAATTATTGTAGTGATAACCATAACGCCATTATTCCATGCACGATGACGAACACATGGGCCCGCCGCGGTGGTCTAGTGGCTAAGGCACTCGGCTGCTGACCCGCAGGGCGCGGGTTCGAATCCCGGCTGCGGCGGCTGCATTTCCGATGGAGGCGGAAATGTTGTAGGCCCGTGTGCTCAGATTTGGGTGCACGTTAAAGAACCCCAGGTGGTCAAAATTTCTGGAGCCCTCCACTACGGCGTCTCTCATAATCATATCGTGGTTTTGGGACGTTAAACCCCACAAATCAATCAATGACGAACACATGCTTGTTCTTCAGCAATATCGATAAACAGATAGCAATATATTCGCATTTACACTTATCAGTCTGCCGAAGATTTTCAAAGCATACGCAGAGAGACGGAAAGGCTTTTAGATGCGGAAGCATCTTATACTCGCGCCTTGTAGTGCGCGGTCCGCGCCGTCCGCACCGCTTCTCGAACATTCGACAGCTGACGCGCGCGCATGCGCCGTCGCGCCGTCGCCCACCATCTGTGCCGCGCGCGCTTCTCCTTCGAGAACATTCGACAGCTGACAGCGCATGCACCGTCGCGCTGTATATATACTCAAGGTCGGCGCTCACTCGCTCAGTTGCCGCTCGTCGGTTGGTTTGTACGGCGCGTCGACGTCCAAGGTCGCGGTGAAATGAATTCCAACGAATCCACAAACACAATGATCGACGTCCCTTCGACCAGCGCCGCCCTTTCGCATACGTGTGTACGTGTTCACTCATTTAACACCCCCTCCTACAACCACGTTAACCAACTTAGCCATCGACCCAAGTAAGTCGCAATTTAACACCCCATTTCACAACCACGTTAACCAATTTAGCCATCGACCCAAGTAAGTCGCACTTTAACACCCCGTTAACCAATTATATGCTCCGCATCCTCCTCAGTGTTCCCCCGAGGGAAGCTGCGGGCAATTTTTTTCATGGGTTGTTGCTTTTCTTTACCAGAAGCCTGGAAAGGTTTCTGCGAATCATGATTATCTCAAGAGTACTGTCACCTTTTGTAATAGTCTTCGTTCTCGTGAATACTTTTTATTCTTTGTTCATATGATTATTGTTTTTTGTTGTTTTGACATCGGTGTACAAATGCTGTATGCGTGCGTTGACCGTGTCCACTTGCATTCATTGAAAGATTCAAAGCTTGAGTGCTATTACAGTGACGGTCATTATGCCTTCTTACACCCTCGCTTCAGTCGTTATATATTTTGCAACGAAGATGTCTTAGTCCTGATCGGATAAAGCAGGGGATTTTCCATTAATGTCACGCTTACACGAACGAAGTCCCTTATAATATACGACGAAGTATTAAAAAATATCCAAAGAAACTTATTTACGTTTATTCTATAACATTTAACTGGGTTTCCCTAACCATGGGTCCATGGCAAATCACGGTGAGCTAGCTGCGCAGCGCGCTGTGTACACCATGCAGAAATGAAAATGCTCACCAAGCATTTCACACCGTCCTCCCGATTTTCGAATACGTAGTAGCCGCATTCAATCTGGCACGAAGCCGCCACGATGAGCTGTAACAACAAAGCAAGCTCTCACAAGCATGTACGCTTACGGCAAAAGAAACCTTCACTCATGCAGCACGCTTTTCAGACAACTGTTTTTGCACGAAAAACTGAAATGAAAGACAGTAACTTGCACTTTACCTTCACCTGCCCATTTTTTTCTTTTTTTTTGGTCTGGAATCGCGTGTATTTTAGCCGACAGTTGATTGATCGAAAGCGCTATTCACGATTAGCACCAACTAGAAGATAATGTATTCTATTACTGGTATTTCACGCGCAAGCCAACAAAATGGTGGGCATTAGAGTGCATAACTTAGTTTGAGAGTAATACGTTTTCAGGATAGTATTGAATTGACACACTACTATATGTTAAACAAGTAGGCATCCTAGGTGCGATAGTACTTTACTTTTCCCCGAAACTATATGCGGATACTGCATGAATCCGAACACCTTTATCTGTCCAAAGCGGATCTTCTCGTGACAAATTTAAAGCTTCTGTTTGTGCTTGAGTGCTTGCATGGCAATAAAAGTGCACCATGGTATCGCACTCACGAACAAAAAGTGTAACTACAGGCTCATGTTCTCGAGGGCAATCGCGTCAGCAGTCGGATAGCTGCACTCGAATTTTCTTGAACTCCGTGGGTGCAAGCCGATTGCACAGCTACGTATAATATGATCATTTGCATGCAAGACATGCTATGCCTCTATGCGTGAAGAATAAAAAAAGGTAGCAGTCAGTGCTATCACTTTGACAAAATCTACATTGAAAATGTGCATGTTGACGGGTTAACGCAGAAGAAACGTAATGAAGGCCGTCAACAACAGGGCAAGTAGGGGAACAATCCGCTTCGTTCTCACACTTACACGAGCATGTATGACAGTCACATAATCAACAATCTTGCAGTTATACAATGCTGAACTCTTCAGTTTGTGTGGTGGTGGGTAGTCTGGTCCTGTAAAGCAAAGAAAAGGTGAGATTAACACTTAACCACCGTAATTTGAAAGTATTTACACCCTGCGGTGTAGACGTTGAAGCAGAAGCCATATGCTTCTTTCAAGTAGATGTATTCACACTATCCCGCCACCCTTCAAGCTTTCTGCATCTGATGTGGTCTTGCACATCGTCGAAGATTAGAGGCACCTTTTAACAAGCTGTGATATCTTCTGATGATATCATCATCTGGCGTTACGTCACGTTACGTGGCGTGATGTCATGGCATGATGATTTACTGCATCACTCGTCCACCATGTGGAACGCTGAAGGTCAAAGTTAGCGTTTCATGAGGCATCTGACCACCCTATTCAAAAACGCTCCTCGACTTGACTTGCCACCACCTTCAATGCACCACAATAGCGTTTCAAGGTTACACAAACGCATTTGTGCTGTCAAATAAACATGACGGCACCTATGGGCGCAATTTCCATCTGCATCGATCTTGTGTCGTCGTTCTGCGCTGATTGATTGTGGGGTTTAACGTCCCAAAACCACCATATGATTATGAGAGACGCCGTAGTGGAGGGTTCCGGAAATTTAGACCACCTGGGGCTCTTTAACGTGCACCCAAATCTGAGCACACGGGCCTACAACATATCCGCCTCCATCGGAAATGCAGCCACCGCAGCCGGAATTCGAACCCGCGACCTGCGGGTAAGCAGCCGAGTACCTTAGCCACTAGACTACCGCGGCGGGGTGTCGTTCTGCACTGTGTCTCCCATAAATTCTCAACGCACGCGTTAATTTCCTTTGTGTTCACGTCTTGAAGCTTCGATAGCAATGTTTTCGTCCGTATTTTGCTCTTTTTCTACATTCATTCTCCGATTCTCGGAGACAAAGCTTAGGAGGCATGGCTAAATAAACGAAGCTAATCTCCTAAATGATGGCTGTACATACCTGATGTCTTGTCCCCAGCGTGAGAGGACACGAAGCGGTAACTGATTTCACCATTCAATTAAGGCTGTGACGACATTGGGCGAGTATCAAGCGTGAGTTAGCATCGAAGCGGACGGTCGCGTCTGCATGGATGCTGCTATGTTGGCTTCTGAATCCAGGCACAAGAGCTGGGGATATGTCAAGGAAACTCAGAAAGGCAGGGATTTGGCCAGAGAAGCTGATCGCAGAAGGCTAAGCCTCATTACAGACCACACTCCACCAACGCGAGTGGGGAATAGTATCAACCAAGATACGTGCCCGGACTTAGCGTTCGTTAAAGGTGTCAGGGAGGCCCGATGGAAAAACGGCGGGGAAACGCTTGGCAGTGACCACTGCATTTTGCGTATCCAGATAGAAACCCTCCCGGTTAAGAAACGACATGACCTGGCTCGCCTTACAGACTGGGAAGCTTTTAGAAAAACTAGGGCAGAATTCGAGGATAAAGAAATTGCGGACATTGAGAGTTGGGTCTCGGGAATCAAGGCAGACTGGAAACGATTAACGCGAGAAGTTACCCTATCTACAAACACGCCCGAGGTGTACAAACATCTCCTACAGCTCCGGGACGCCCGCCGGGGCCTATTAAGAAGATGGAAGCGGCAGAAACACAACCGCAAACTGAGACTTAGGATCGGCGCAGTCACCAGGAAAGCCGAAGAGTATGCGACGGAGCTGTCAAGGCGCAACTGGGACCAAAAATGCAACGAGCTACAAGGTACACTAGGTTGGAAAAGGACATGGGCCTTGCTGAGGGCCCTCATAGACCCAATCACGACCAAAACTGAAACCTGTAAGATGACTCAAAAGATTGCACACCAAATCAAAGGCACAGACCGGGAACTGCTAGAATACATAAAGCTGCGCTATATTGGCGATACAACGAATACTTACTGCAACCTGGCATACACTGGTGCAGCTAATCCCACTCTGGACGATCCCATCACCACAGAAGTTCGACATGCTATGCTGTCAGCAACAAAGAACACTATGCCAGGAAAGGATGGCATCAGCAACGCTATGATACGGAACCTCGATGTCAAATCTATCACAAGGTTTACAGAATTCATCAACAAACATTGGGAGAAGGGTACCGTTCCAAACGACTGGAAACATGCGGAAATAATAATGATTCCAAAGTCTGGAAAGGCTCCAAGCTTGGAAAATTTAAGACCCATTTTGTTGACTTCATGTTTGAGAAAAGTATACGAGAGAATCGTGCTTCAGAGGCTGGAGACCTACCTGGAAGACAACGAACTCATGCCGCACACCATGTTTGGCTTCCGAAAATGCCTCTCAACACAGGACGTCTTCCTAAAAATCAAGAAGGAGGTGCTCACCGATGTCCCAAAATAAAGCGAAAACGTACTACTTGCACTGGATCTTAAGGCTGCTTTCGACAATAACAGTTATAGGGTTGTGCTAGAGGGGCTTAGCAAATTAGGCTGTGGAAAGCAAATACACAACTACATCAAAGCTTTTCTCAGTAACAGAACCGCCAGAATTGGTATAGGAGGCATCCGCACTGATACGTTTGATACGCCCACAAAAGGAACACCCCAAGGTTCTGTGATATCGCCGACGCTGTTCAACATCGTTATGATCGGCTTACCTCGGAACCTAGAAAACATTGAAAGACTCAGACATGCCATCTACGCAGACGATGTTACAATCTGGGTGATAAGAGGATCTTTAGGCCAAAAACAAGATCTTCTGCAACGCGCAGCTGATACAGTTCACGACTACATGCGTCAATGTGGCCTCGCCTGCTCTCCGGAGAAATCGGAAGTTTTGAGAGTCTACAGACGAAGATACGATCTGCAAAACTGCATAGACGTCTATATAGAAGGAAAGAAGATTCCAGAAGTGTCCCGAATCAAGATTCTCAGCATGTGGATACAAAGCAAATGGCGTATAGACCACACCATCAGACAGCTGTCAAACACTACAGCGCAAATCACGGGGATGATCACCATAATCTCCAGCAAAAGACGGGGTATGAAGGAGGAGGACACTTGTAAACTTGTACAGGCCCTCATGGTCAGTAGGATTGTATACAGTGTGTCCTACCAAACACCACTCCCACAGGAAAAAACACAATTAGAGGCAATCCTCAGAAAAGCCTACAAGTGCGCCCTTGGTCTACCTGTCAGCACCTCGACAGAGAAATTCCTTAAACTAGGGATAAACAACACAGTGCAAGAACACATCGAGGCGCATCTTGTTGCGCAGAAAATGAGATTAATGTTGACTGCTACGGGCAGACCTACGTTGCAGACAGTGGGCATGAGGGATGCTTGCGGAGAAATCAATAACACGGCGAGCATACCAAAGGACATTGGTCAGATCATTGAAGTCAGCCCAATACCTCGAAACATGCATCCAGAAATCCATAAGGCTCGAAGAAAAGCCAGATCAAAAGCACAAGGAAAAAATTTCAAGGTGAGAACCGACGTATTGTACGTTGACGCGACCACATACAGAGAGCACTCTGGGACAGTTGTAAGCGTTGTTGATCACCAACTTACGTAAGTCAACAGCCCTTCGATCAAAAGCAACAATATCCTCGAGGCTGAGGAAGTAGCGATCACGCTCGCCATCACAAACCAGAGCGAACAGTTTACTACAGATATAGTTACTGACTCGCAAGAAGCGTGTCGACGGTACAGCAGTGGACGCATATCTAGTGCTGCCATCCGCATACTCAAGGGAAAAAAATCAACTTCTCGAGCTGCTCCATTACGTGGACACCAGGCCATGAAACTGACAGGAACCAGCGTGCCGACGCCATTGCCCGAGAATACGCCGACCGGGGGGCGCACAACGACGAGGAACCAGCCACAGTTACTAGGCGCTATGGAGCAATTTTAGAACACCAGAGAGCCCTGAGGAGGATATACCCCCTCCCCACAAAGACCTCAACAGAGAGCAGTCGATTGTCTGGAGACAGCTGCAGACTAATACGTAGCCCAATCTCAGTCTTCTGAGTAAAATCTATCCGGGAATATACACCAACAAATACCCGCTATGCAGAGAACACCCCACACTTTACCACGTGACATGGGCCTGCCAACACACACAGGTAGCGCCAAGAAACTGTACACCAACACCGGAGCAGTGGGAGGCTGCGCTGTCCTGCTCTAAGCCTGAAGAACAGCTCAAGCTGATCGACAGAGCTTGCACCAAGGCAAAGGCCACAGGGGCCCTAGACTGAGGGATCCACCTTCACCGGAAAAAAAGCTATTTGTAATAAAGTTTTGCATTCCATTCCATTCTAAATCTAGCTACCGGCGCTCACGGCCATGGCCCACGGAGTTCGCGTGAGCAACTGGCTGGGAGGAGGCCAGTTTATGGTCACGTGATGAAACATGGCAGCGGGGCGCTGCTGCAGAAAAGCTTCTATAAATAGGTTGCCGTTTAAACGTTGGAGGAGGTGCTCCGTCGTGGCTGAGTGGCTAACGCCTCGCACTCACAAGAGGAGGTCTGACGTTCGAATACGTATGCCAAGGTTTTTCTGAACAATTTTTTTCTTATGTTTTCATATATATATATATATATATATATATATATATATATATATATATATATATATATATATATATATATATATATATATATATATATATATACAAGCGGTGAATGACGGCGACGCCAACGCCAGTTAACGTTGGTGGTCAAATTCAGCCAAGAGTGCCCATATAATTCTACGGCAATGAAAGATAGCCTTTGAAGCGGCTGTAGCTTTTGCTTTCGAGGCATTTAATGCGAATACAGAAGATACAGAAGGGACCATGTAAAATTTAGTGGTGAAGCTCCTTATGCCGTGGTTCATGCGTCCGCGATGTGGGAAGTAGTAGTATCGCCGTCGTAGTAGTAGTAGGTAGCCACCTATCGTTTAGTTTTTAGAATGTCTGCTAGATGGCGTTGTTACTATATGATGAAAAAATTTGCAGATCCCACGTACAGTGAGATTTGATGATATGCGAAGCACAAATAAGGAACTTTGATATGTCACTTTAAAATCAGCACAACGTTACTAGGTCGACGTTTATTATACCGTGCACGACTTTCAAGTCATGGTTATCATGTCTGCGTCTGGCATTTGTGTTCGTCGTCCATTCACGACACGTAATACCAAATTTGGTATATGTGAAGCTAGCGAAAGGCCGTGAGCATGCTATGAGCGTAGCGTGTAGTCATGTTATAAATGACACGCATGTTGATACGGCTGCGAGCGCGCGATGAGCGTGGTATGTAGTCTCTTCGTTACATAACATGCATGTAACGATTATCATGTTTGAACGTGTCATTTAGCTTCGTCGTCCGTTCGCGTCACGTAATACCAAGTTTGGTGTATGTGAAGCTATAGATAGCGAAACGACCGTGAGCGTACTACGAGCTGGCGTGAAGTCATGACTTACATGACATGCATACCATAATTTCTACGTTAGAAACTGTCACTTATGTTAGCCACGCAGTCATGTCATATCATACCAGTTTTGCAATATGTTGTGTGAACGAAACCACAGCAAGACCATGACATGTGAATCATAAAATTCATGAAATACACTTCAAGATTTTCCTGTTTTGACTAGTCACTTGGGCTTGACATAGTCATGTTATGCCACACCAACGTTGGTATAGATCCAGTTATTTAAACGGCCAGAAGAGGTAAAAGTCGCAGGCGCCTAGACAAATAGATACGATCAAAGTCACTGCAGTTTGCTAAGAAATGCTTCGTACTTATATTATGATGAAAAGATGCCAGATGGCGGTACTTGGACTGTTCACTAGATGGGTGGACGGACGCACGGATGAGCGGAAAGAAGCACGGACGGACGCACGTACGGACAGACAGGCAAGCAGACGGACGGATGGACAGAAAGATGCACGGATGGACGAACCAACGGGCGCACCGACAGATGGACGGATGGATGCATGGACGGATGCATAGACGAATGGAATCAAGAACGAATGGACACACGGGAGCGTGGACGGACTGACTGACGCTTCGCCCCATTTATCTTCATTCAGTCCATGGATATGCTGTTATTTTTTTGGCACCCTGCAAATATTTCACTGCACATGCTAGTCCTATATTTCGACTACAAAGGTGAAACCCTATAGAAACTTCCAAATGAAGAACGTGAATGTGGTTTAGTGTTGTGTGACCAGTTCATTTTTGCTTGCAGGTTGGCCGATGTTCTGAATTAATAGAGAGGCTAACTCTGGCAGGTAAACAGAGCAGGCACGTAGACTTAGCAAGGCAGTATACGTGAGCAGTTCAACCACAGCGTCGTCATATGGGCGCCATGCTTGTATAGGCTCGAGGTTTTTAGTGTTCGCTACCTGGGACAGTGTTTTGCTCTCCAATAGTAGAATACATCGTACTCTAAATAATCGAACGTTTCTTCTAAACAGGTTCTTGGGGACAACTTCTGCCTTCCCAAAGTAGACTGCTCTGGATCGTAGTAGACTGCTCTGGATCGTTAAACACTTTTTTTTCAAGCACAAACCGAAACAGCTCAAAGCTCTCCCATAGGAGAATACATGGTGCTATAAGTCGTCGAACATATCTTCTAGACACTTCGGGACGACATACTGCTCTACCGTAGTGTATAGAAAACGCAAACAGCACTCTGAAGCTTAATCGTTCTCGTTTTATTCTCTACACCTCCACGAATTTTACTTTCAGCTAAGAATCACGGAGATCTTATACCTTGGTCACTCGATAAATATTAAAGATAGGTGTGGCTTACCGCTCTGTCATTGCAGAGAACAAATGGTACACGAAAGCGTCCACCTTTCATTCTATACTAGGCTAACAAAAAAAACCGTCCAGGCACTTCGTACAAATGGTTTATCAGCGAAAACTGAAACGCGTGGCGCTGGTGTTTAGCCGCGGGTTCCCCGACGTGACACTGGAGTCTTTCGCATTTATTGGTCAGATGTTCGTGTTTCTTAATTAGGTTAGACACACGTTTGGCTTGGGCTTACCACTGTGTTTCTTTGACATGCCACAGATTGAGCATTGCATGATCATGGTCACGGAGGAGTGTATTGAGTCGTTAAATGCTTTTCGCAATGCGTCAATTATAGTGGTTCTTCTCGAACCCCGGGTGGTCATAGACGTCGCAATCGAAGCCAATGTGCTGCTGTATAAACTCCCGTCGAAATCAGGCGTTCGAGCCGGAGAACGCGCTCTCCCAATAAGCACATTGACGTTGCAACGAAGCGTTCTTGCAAGCCTTTGACCGTGCGAGCAATCTCGGTGGCGTGGTTTGAAGGATCTTTCCGTTACCAGCATTTTCATTCCCGTTTGCGATTCAGCACGGCTCGGAAGGCTGCTGGATTATCGGCACGCAATTACTGCTGGTACTCGTCTGCTCGTGCCTGTTTTTGTGCCCGAACTACAGCATCAGCCCGACAATTGCGAGCTCTATCACGTTCCGCATTCGGCGCTCTTCTAGAGTTGTCCGTGGCATACCTATGTAGAGGGCTTCAAGAGAAATTCATGCGCACGTGCTCGGCGTCACGGCTACGGCGGGCTGGACGACGGCACTCACAACGCAGCCAATGGCGCGCGTGGTTGGGTACGACGCTGCAAATGACGTAACTGATAACACAGCCAATTGAGAGGGCTCGTGACACCAGTGTCGGATCGTTTCGTGTTATTCTGGCCATTTGTTGCTTTCGCTGTAAAATCACAGACAATTACGATGCTGTGAAATGCAAAATTTGAGTGCACCTGTTTATGTGCTTTGATTGTGCAATATGTTGAGACAAACATTTGATAAAAACATGCATTTACGTACAGTTGCATACCACTATTTATTTTCAACTACTCTCTATCTCTCTTTACCCCAGAGTAATACCCGTCTGCCAGGAATTTATGGTGTTGAAGGATGCTTTTTGGTCGGAGAAGTGTGAGAAAATACATTGGACTAGCTAAACTAATGCGCCTGGTCCTCAATGACAAGGTCAATGCAAGTGTTCCACGACGTCGTCACGTCACTGGAATCGGTAACGATACAAAGAAATGGTATGTTCTCGCGCATAAGGAGCAGGAAGTATAAGAGTTTCCTAGAATTAACTTGAGGGGACTCTAGCGATATCATCATTCAGCAACCCTGGGAATCATGGGTAGAACACGGATTTGCCTAGTCTTCGTGCTTGTGGACCTCAAACGCACTTGCGGCTTTGTTTATTGCTTTCTTTTCGTTTTGTTTCGAATGAAAGAACGAGTGATGGCAAACTTCGTGGGTCGATTCAAAATGGTGAGCCTAAAAGGTTGAGGTAGTGTAGTACAACTGCTGAACATTTGCTAATCTTTGTTTCGTAAGAAAGCAGCTCAAAGCCACGCGAAGCCAAACACAGCCGAAAGTTTGAAGATTAGAGAAATCCGTGTACTAAAAGTCATTGCCATGCTTGCTGAAGCGGCGTGCGTTACAGCTCCCGCAGACACAAGAGCCATAGTTCCCTCTAGTGTATATATAGGATACTTTATGGAAAGAAGGTTTTGCTTGTTTATATCTATATATTCACGTCACCAACATCTGATATATGTGTGGGTCATGTGCGGCTCATATGAGGTGCAGTAAACACATGATGTTTTTGGCAAGCGTGTGGGCGAGAAGTACACACCCACTACCAGCAAGCTGTTATCGAACATTGCTTGCCCAATTCATTTTGCACACACTGCGTTTTCATTTGACACTTGCGCATTCTTCACAAGATTGGGAGGTGTGCCCAATTCCTATGTTATGCACTTGTACGCGTAATGTTACGCCACTGTCGGCGATGCTTCTGCACGCAAAAATGAGTGCCTATCTGCAGTCATCTAAAACAAAATCGGGCGCTTAATACAGTGGTGTTCAGTGGTATTTCTCTTCTAATGTGGCGCTAATATTGCGGGTAATGTGGTGATAATATTGCTCCTGCGGACGTATTTCTGCAGTTATAAGTACTCAGAACATTACAGCTCTAGCTACTACCTCGAAGCCTGAAGAAGTGCACATTATTAGCAACATGGTGTTTCTCTTGAGAATCGTGCGCTTACCGGAGTGGTAGCGCCCTCTCTCGCGTGGCGCGAGTTATAGCCGATTGATTTAGCAGCGTTTTTTGTTTAGATAATTTGGTGCAACTATTTCTTGGTTATTTCTGTAGTTTACATTGTTCTTCTCCTTGTTAGCTTGTATACACTGCTTTTCGGCATTGGGAACAGTGTTTGAGGTCTCTACAGAACACTAAGGGGCCATGGGACGTGAGGCAGTGGGTGAGCGACAAGCCTGCCCCATAAGTGCTATGCACCTAAATGTTACGACGTGGGCTCTGTGCGAGTAAGTTGGTGATTACGTTACGAAGTGGTACTGGGATTAAGCTTAAAGCTAGACAGTTTTGTGGATGCCATCTATTTTTCTAAAAAAGCAAAGCGCTAGGTATGACCCCGGCTCCTGGATATGACTTAGACTGTAATATCCATCACAACTAGACTTGCTGACATTGCGCGGAAGAAGCCCAGGGGCAATGTCCAAGGGACGTCAGCGCCTTCTAAAGGCACGGGAGGCCTTCAGAGAGGGTTTCCGCCCGGTGGAAAAGTGGCTACGGTGCTCGGCTGCTGACCTGAAGGTCACAGGTTCGATCACAGCTACAGTGGTCACATTTCGATGGAGGTCAAATGGTAAAAGCCCATGTACTGTGCTATGTCAGTGTACGTTAAGGAACACCAGATGGTCAAAATTTACGGAGCCTTCACTACCGCGTCTCTCAAAATTATCTCCTGATTTTCGGATGTAAAACCCCAGATATTCTTATATAGGCCTCCACACTCTTTACTATAATAATTGTTTTAAGTTTAGGTCTTCAAACCAGGATATGGTTATGACGGGCGCCTCTGTGGAGTTCTCGAAAACTTCTGCAACCTGGGATTCCGTGACGTGCAGCTAAATCTAAGCACGTGGGCCTCGAGCATTCTGTGCGTATCGAAAAGTGGTGACCATGGCCGGGAGTCGATTCCGTGACGCACGGGTCAGCACTCGAGCACCACTACACAATCTTAGCGGTTCGTACTTCTTTTATGGATGCATATTTGTCCCACGTTGGCACTATACATCTCAATAAACCTCATTGTAGTGTATCTGAAAACTGACAAACTAAACCCCTCTATGTTAAAGGGGAACACATATCGCTTTAACTTCGCAAGGTGCGTGGTTTTAACCATTGACTAGAACCATTTGTAGTTTTCGCTAGTGCTATAGTAACTATTTCGGCATCAGAACTGGCTCACATTTTCTCTCTGAACAATTTATA